>JAOBRB020413119.1:0-30587 GCA_027575285.2 Zoanthus pulchellus | reverse complement strand
TTATATCAACTATAGAGTAACATTATTAATGTGCAAAACACGACATCAAGGTAAAAACATTTGACTGTTAATTTTGCCAAAACTGGAGTTGCCCCCATCTCCCCCCCCCCCCCCACACGCACACACTTTGATTTTGCCTCCTACACCTCTGCAGTTTATTACTGTCATATTGAATATTACTGATTGTGTATTTCAGGCATCATCAGAATCAGATGTTTTTCATGCTTCTTTACAAGCCCTAGTCCAACTCTCACATGTGGTTGGAGCAGCATTAAATCCACATTTAAAAACTCTCTTACCTCAGGTATTTTCCTTCTTTTGGCTTCTACTTTGCTTTATTATTTTCTTAGTATTTAAAGAACATTTAATGTTATTAGTTTTAATAGTAGTAAGTATTTAAATATACCAAATATTAATTATGTATTTAGTATTTGTATAAACAAGGGCCTCTTAAATTTTGGTGGCAAGGTGTAAATTAAACGGTGAGGCAAGTGAGCAAGTGGGAGAAAAAGATTGCAGAAAGCTTAACCATTTACATGTCGAACATTGGATGTAGATTTTAGTGATATTAATTTACTTATGAGTCATTCACATGTGCCATATGATTCTTATGAGACCATGCGTGTATACTGTATGTTTATCAATCAAATAAGAGTTCAAAGTTTAGTTAATATGCAATTGTATCAAATTATCCCCTTGAGTTGTATGCTTTCAGTACATACTTTTTCCAACTATTTTCTTTCTTTTTATACACATTAGTTATTGAATAAAACTGTTACTTGTTAATCTCTGCTCGTAATAGCAAATATGATAAATTAATTCCTCAATCTCCTGCCCACAAATACTCCATCACAGAATTTAATCAACATTAAATATATTGGCATGGTTTACAGGGGTGTGGAAATATGTATTTTGGACACTTGTCCTGGGCAAGAAAATTTGAAAAATCTACTTCCCCGGACCCCAAATGAAGTTGCTGTTGAATTGTTTGAGTTCCACTTCATTAACTCCTACTGTTAAGTTTGAATACTGATAACCTTTCTCCGTAATTACGCCGATATTAATTTTTCTGCTTTCCGGAATTCAAGGCGAATTTCGCTGAATAAAGAACAATACTTTTGCATAACAGTTCACTTTAAATTCGCTACAGTGTAAATACGGCGAAAATGACAAAAATTCAGAAAATCTTGCCGTAATATGGCGTTATTACGAAACAAAACTTTAGAGCACTACTGTATTGCAAGTTTAGACCCATGAAAAAAACTACTTGTCCGTGGACAACTAAACAGCAAAGTTTCACTTGTCCGGGTCCCCAACGTAACGAGTCGGGCAAGTCGGGCATACCATTTCCACACCCCTGGTTTAAAATTTTCACACATTTATCTAACAAGCGTGGCAAAGTGTCTTCCAGAGTGCAATAGTAAAACAAACTTAGCACCAGTGTTGTAAACAGAGCATTCACAATGCACCCTTGACCATTATACAGTTGATGCTGATGGTGGGGTTGAATGAGCTCCTTGTGTCATGCAGGAAAACATGAAGGGACTTTACTAGTGAAGTAAAAATTTTTTAAGTCTTTAGGTGGCAGTAGCATGTGCTGTTAGAATATCCAAGCTAAACCTAGGTTGGCGGGAATCGAATCCCACGTCTACAGTTACCATCTATATAACATTGTCCGGCTGCGTTGCCAGCGTGGTTGGTCCTTGTGGTGTAGTGGTTAACACGTTGGACTAGTAAACTGAAGATGTGGGGTTCAAATCCTGCCAAGGGCTTATATATGATAATTTTCTCTTATTTCTTTCTATACATATCTACACACCGAACGTATTCCTAGTACATTTATAAACCTAGGTTGGTTTGCAGGTCTCGAAACGATTCATGGATAAAAACCACAAAGAGAGAGTACTTTATGCATTGCAGCAAATTGAGCAGTATTGTGGAAGGGTACAGTATACAACACATATTTGTTTATAATAAAATTTATAAAGAATATTCATTATTCATTATTATAATATAGCTATGATATAACGCGTGCTCTGATTGGTGCAAATCTATGCTTTATTACACCGTTAAAGTCATGGTTTTCGCTTGCTTGTTTTGACGCTTGTTTTGCTATATCATAAAACTTTCTATGACTTTTGGGCGAAATAGAGCACTTGTGATGTTTGGAGAGACACTCGAAACGTTGTAAAATCACTTGCCTGCGGCTCGTGTCACTCCCAACATCACGCGTGCTCTATTTCGCCGATAAAGTCATAGAAAGTTGTGCTCTAATGCTGAAATAAAAACTGTAATTTAGCAACAATCAACCAAGCTGTTAAGAATTCAGTTAACAGCCTTCCTAAGTTTTAGTTATTTTAAAAACTGTTACCTTATACATTAGAGAGGACACCTATATTTTAATATGAAAAGAATTATTTTAACAGAGGCATTTGTCAGTGTTTTTAAGAAGAAGGGGAGGTTCACAATTGATAAGTATCGCAGTGAGATCTTTGTAAAAATTGACACAGTGAAGAATAAATGGGGGAAAGGAGAGGGGGAGTTCTAAATCCTCTGGAACCCCCCTGGCTACACCTCCTAGCATAAGGAATACATATTTTAAATCTGATTCCTTTGTTTGTTTTTATCTATTACAAGTTATCATTCTTTTCTTAGATGTGGCTTTCAACAGAAGTTGAAAATTCTGTAAATTATATCTTATTGATATTCTTTGCTTTTCAGGAGTGTCTTCCAATCATCAAGCTGAAGATTCCAACTTACCAGTCAGTTTCTATGTAGCTGCATGAACTGCATTCAGTTACAAGATTCATAGACGATTTTATTGTTCA
The DNA here is from genome assembly GCA_027575285.2 of Zoanthus pulchellus. Lineage (NCBI taxonomy): Eukaryota > Metazoa > Cnidaria > Anthozoa > Zoantharia > Zoanthidae > Zoanthus > Zoanthus pulchellus. The sequence continues at coordinate 27,759 of JAOBRB020413119.1, read as the reverse complement.
TTGAAGATGTAACCTTACAGCTATATTTGTATTGGAGAACAAGAGCTTCAACAGCAAAACATAATGCTAATTTAATATAGAACTCCCAATCATGATGATAAAAATATTTAATAACTTACTGTCGTATGATATGAAATATGTTTTTTGATTTTATAAGCATTTCTGCCAAGTTTAAAAGTTATATAATGAAATTCCACGAAGATAAAGGATTCCAAATTTTCCAAATTTTATTGCAAAACTGTTCTGCCTGTTTGATTTTTAAAAAGCAAGATGAAGATGAAACCTCGAGTTCTCCCAAAACTGCAAAAATGTGTAATGACCTTGAGCAAAAACGTTTGTATTTTAATATGTATCTGTGTGTTACATTTCCTAAGTTTTCAAAAATGCAGATGTATAAAATGCCTTAATAATCAATTTATTTTGCAAAAAGTGGCAATGATGTAAAAAGATATTGGTTAGAAAGTGATTGAGATTAGTGGCAGTAAAAATGGTTGAAGAGGTGGACCAAAAGAGTTGACAACAACGTCTACTCTACATGTCAAACAAGTATGTATAAACTAATCAGTTGCGACTGTGAGCCGGTGATTCCACATTATGTTGCCGGCTAGTTGGGAGAAAATATATTCCATATTGGCGGAGTGGCGCAGCCACGGAACTAATATGAGAAATATATTTTCTCCCAGTTTAGTATCGCGATTATTTCACGCGCGTTAATTATGAGCCGGTGTTTCCACATTATATCACGTCTCTCTCCCAGATCAAAATGTTAACTATATGGCGGATATATATATCAATGAGAATATAATCAAAATTTTATAGTTTCAGCTTTAAATATTTGCATTCAACTTGTTCTGTGCTTGAGCAATGATACCACATTAATTTATGCCTTCTTACGACAAAGAGTGGATGCATATTGCAATATACTATATAAATTACATTTTATAATTGTGTACAAAGTTTTTGTGTAATAAATATCTTTTTCTGTAGCAAACTGTGATTATTAAGTTCTCTGCGGAAAACTTTAAATATGACATTTATCGAATAAACTGGGATTTTCATTTTGTCAGTGATAATAAGACGATTAAAATCGTTTTGTTTTTTTTCTATAAGAACAAAATGATGAATACACTGATCCCTTTTCAGCTCGCTGTTTTCGCTCTGTTTTTAGGTTTTAATCAAGTTTGTTTAATCTTGGTCGAAGTAAACTATCAACTGATCAGATATCTCGTATCTTAAAACGTCATGCGGTCGTGGTGATCGTCACGGAGGTCTTCGTGTTGGTCTGTCAGAACTGCAACGTTTTTCCATCCAAAGTTAAGGTATCAAGCACCGAACAAATTGTCAATATAACTTTATAAGTAAATAAGTAGTGCTAACTTTTGCTGCAGGTTCATGCCCTACGTTTAACTAGTTTTACACTCGTTTTATTTTCGACTTAGACTGCAAAATAGTCACTTCCTGCGCCGGGAGATCGAGAATCCTAGCACGTTTATCATATGGGAAACTGGGAAGAGGAAATGGACGTGCGAACGTGAGCGAAAAGGAGGTAACAGTCTCTCCCTTCAGCCACTCGCCCCCATTCCTTTTCGCTCCCGTTCGCACTTCCATTTTCTCTTCGCAGTTTCCCATAAATGATGAACGCGATTGGACTCTCGATCACACGGCGAAGGAAGAGACTGTTTTGCACGACTTGGTTTTCGCGCCTTTTTCCCCAACATGCGTCCGTCGTGGGAGCGCGCGCACTGCTTAAGCTAAGAAATGGCGCCAAAAACACCGTTCTCGATTCAGTCTACTCAGTAAAAAAAGTGTAAACAGGATCAAAAACTAAAGAAAAGCTCGGTCGTAAACAAAATTGGATACACATGTAGCTAACGTCAGTCTTAAAGTAATTGTCTGTGAATTAATTATTTACAGACTTATAATTGATGATTTGTTCGGTGCGTGAAGATTTGCCATTGATAAACTTTACAGTTCTGAGAGGCCAAAACGCAACCCCGTTCTCAGGATTTTTTCTTTATATAGTATAGTATAGATGGCACAAACGTGCTAGTAGCTTACTTGAAGCCACGATATCGAGCACTAGCTGGCCACGTTGGAACTGGACTTTACCCTTAATATATATATACCATAAATAATAATGAGCCTGATTGCTTGCAGCTTAGCGAGCGACATTTACACACAGATGGGCGAGAAATCAAAGCGCAGTTTCTTTGATGTTTTTAATGTACAGTCACTTTTTTTCGATTGGGAAGCTGACTAGCGCAGGAAGTTCTTTCTTTGATGAACCAATCAGAACGCGCGGAAAGAGCTATTCATCTGCTAACTTAATTGCGTGAGAGTGATTTTCAGTGTCAGTTAGTGAGCGGTGAGTGATCTAGACAGGTCCTCATTTAACACTTCCCAGTGTCGTTAATTAGCGTTTCTCCAGTTAAGGCACAGGCTTCCCAAATTTAAAGCTCCAGTTGCTACGTTTCCGACAAGCCTTGTTTCTACTTCTAAGGTTTGGAAAGAACGACTGTTTTTTATTTATAATACATAAATAAAAATATTGGAAATTTTTTGATTCTTTAAAAACGTTTAAATTACTACCTTGTTGGATCGGTTTATGAAAGCCCGATAAACTATGCTTCTCAAAGTGACATAACACACTTTTAGAAACACGCACAAAAGTTAGGGAGACATGTGGATAGGCGCGAAACTGTCATTTTTAGCCAACCGATTATGTGTTTTGGACGGACGTAGTTATTATCTACTTTCATTTCAAAAGATGGCTCGGTATCCTGACTTGGTAAGCGAAAACATTATTTCTTACCTAAGAAGAATTTATCTTTTATTTGTCATTTCCGCACCACTGTCTTATTCTAGCCTGCGAAATGACATCTTGTTGGAAGTCGAATACGCCCGCTTCATTGCTGATCGACTTTCTCAGATTCAGTGTCATTCTGAAGTAACACTTGTTTATTATATTGATTGTTTTATGTTAAAGAGATACAAGTTCATTAGAGGACTGATTAAGTATGAGCACCGACAAAGAAGACATCACTTTCTCAAATCTGCTGCAGAGTGGACATCCAAAGCAATTGTCTCCTTGTCTCTCATTGATTATCCAATCAGGTCAACAAAACAAGCGATGCAGCTGGAAGGGGTGAGTTGTGATAGATCTGACCAAGTTGTATTAAATTCCATCAGTTTATGGCAATATATAATGCCATAAAATTGGAATACTATAGTTTTTCTAAAACGTTAATTCGAAAGTGACTGTGTAGGACCAAAATATTTCAAAAAGACAGACTGCTGACCCAAACATTAAAAAAGCTAAACCCAAACCCTGATCCTGGCATTAAATAGGTTCTTTGCAGTCTGCAAATGTCATACACCGAGAAAATGAAAATTAATGTTTTTAAATTCTCAGCTATTTTAAGTTGTATAGGGATAATTTCAGTACTGGGTCATTTGGGTTATGCATACAGTTTTTAATGAAAAAACAGCCATAAGAGTCGACGGCAGTCAATGGGAGCTCAAATTCTTGCTTTTGTGTGACTGCCAACTCTTGTGTACTCTCATAGACTATCATGCGTTCTCATCAACTTCGAACTTGTTCAAAATTTTCATCAGTCTTATAATTTTGGTTGTTTGATCACTACATGAGAATTGATGAGAGTTTTTCGATCAATGGCAGCAGCTTTTGGGGTTTGTGGGTTCAACTCACAACTTGAACTAAACATTGAAAACACAAAAAAGTTTTATAATCTCTCTGTATGCCACTCTTCCTTCAACTTTCAACTTGTTGATTACATTGTAAAGCTCTTTCTCTTTGCAGCATTTTAACAACTGCCTCTAGTTGTTTTCCATGCTTGGGCAAAGCTTCTTCATCTTCTTGATACAAAGCTATTTTAAAACTACAAAACAGAGGCAGCAAATTGGCTGCCATTTTGATTTTACAGCTTGGAAAGTGTGTCATGCAGTCACTCTACGAGCTCTTGGATTGGTGACCATATGTCAATAATATAGTGGATGAGAGTTGAGATAAAACTCTAATCCAACTCCTATCTGTGAACTTTCATTGACTCTCATGCTCATATTTTGACCCCACCTTAAGGTTTAGTTTGTATGGTTAAACAATTGTATGTCACAGTATAAAAATATTACCCTTGGAGCAGTATTGTTAATATCTTAGTTTTATTGTATTTCCCATCTTATAGGTTGGGCCAGTTATTGCTTCTGAACTCAATAAAATAATGCATGACACCTCACTTGGCACCGATCCTCCTTCTGCAGGTACAGCAACATTTTGTTAAAGGCTGAGTGGAATTTTTTTTTTAGGAACCTTTTAACTTGTAGGTGAAATAGTATTGCTGTCATCTTCATTTTCACTAACATTAGATAATAGTTCTTTATCTTAATTATTTGAACAGGAAAATTTCCAAGCTCTGGATCTGCACTCCTTGTTGGTCTACTGAATGGTACGGAGGAAGAAAGACAAAAAGGGTGAGATCATCATGAGAACCTCTTCCAATAAATATTTATTTACCTGTGTATAATGCACACTTTTTTCCTCAAAGTTGTTCTTCAAATTCATGGTGCACATTATACACAGAACAGTGACTGGGTTTGTTGTTTTTGTTGAAATTTCTAAAATGACCTTGAATTTTGGGGTGTGCATTATTCACGGGTAAATATGGCAATTATATGAAATTTAAAGTTTTTTTGTCATCTACCTAAAAGTTTTCTATTTTAAGTCCTAAACATTTTGATAACAAAATCACTGTGGCATCTTATGTATGTTATAATTAATATGTTTATGCAAACAGTTCCTTAAAAGATACCAGACAGCAAGATATTAACCCTTTCAGTCCCAATCAGTTATCAACACCCAACTTCTCCTTACATAACAAATACAAATTCAGACATTTGAGGTATGAGAAAATGTGAATTGATCAAACAAAGCAAACTACTGAAGATTAAAAGTGAAAATCTCTCAAACTTGTTCAATAAAAAGTATGGGATCAAGTTGGGAAAATTTAATAATTCAGCAGGGACGTTGTGTTAAGTGGATGAGAGGCTAGTTTAAATAGATATCTGAACCAACTTGATTAGTAAAACAGTTATCGTCCATCAACAGGATACCAAAATTGTGTGTAATTCTATAATTGGTTTCCATTCCCATTGCTAAAACACTAAATAAATCCAACATGGTTACAGTAGCTCCCAGCAGATGCTGGTATTCACTTACCAAGCCCAGAATGGAAAGCTGAGTTAAATTACTAGGTAGGAAAGAAGGTTGCCCAAATGTTCAAATCTCGATAAGTTTGTAAACCTTGCAATTGGAATTCAGAGCTTTTACAAACTGTGTCAACAATACCTGCCCAAAAGAAAAGATATTGATAATTATTTTTTGCAGCTAGACCTTCCAAGTATCATGCATTCTGCATGAGACACGCGTTTTTTGAAAGCTTCTCATGCTCACATGGAAAGAGAAGAGGTTCTCACTCATTTTACGAATCTCATTTAAAGTTGATAAACTTGTAGATTTAAAAACTTCGTTTAGGTAAGATGCTAACTTATTCTGCTTTGTACTTGAATTAGTTGTTGCTTAGGTGATTTTCCATTTTCTGAACTTAGATAGAAATCATACAAATTACTTTCATGTGCAGATCATCCTCGCATTCAGTGCTTCCATTCAGTGATCTCGCAAAAGCCCTGGGTACAAGGATGTGTACAAATGAAAAAATAAAAATAACTAGCGGTACACTTGTTTGAGCTGTGTTGGTGTTTCTAAAGAAACAATTTAGTAACAAAAATGTAAATTCTACACTGTAAAAAAGAAATACTTACTGATGTTTCGGAGATTAGTCTTTCTTCCAACGAAGGACTAGAACATCCGAAACATCAGTAGCGATTGATTCCTGGGCTTGGCACGTGGGGTAAGATTTGTCTATCTCGATTTGACTTCAAGGGTTTCTTTCTGGGCACTCTGGTTTTCCTCCCTCAGCAAATATGACTTTCACACCAAGATCTAAGCCATAGAGCGATTAAACATTAGCCTCTGGCTAGGAAGAATGGGCAACCACTTCCTTCGCAATTGACATTAAATAAAGTATTTATTAATTGTAGTATACAATATCTGACATCAAGTAGAAACCATTTGTGCTTCTGTCAGTAACTAAGCTTAAAAAGCAGTTTAGCTTATATTGTAAAATAAAATATGATGACAATGACGATGGATTGTACTTTGCTTCAATCAGCTCTTCAGATCTTCCATTAGTTGAAGAAGAGAAGTTAAAAGAGTGTAGTCAACCACTGAGTGAAGAAAAGTTTCACTCCAAAAGTTACGCATCAGATGGAACTCCAGGTTTGCATCTTAGGTCTATAGGATAAGCTTATAACACAATAACAAGTGTGTCTATGTATGTATGGATTTTATTTAATGTTTAACTTCTAAAAAATAGTTACTTAATAATAATATTTTGTTTTTAGAATTTAGGTAATGCAAAATAATGTAAGATAAAGTTTAGGTATAGGACGGTATATTTTTCTAGCTGCGGCCATAATTACGTAGGATTTTTTGCCTGTAGAGCAGACTGGAATCTGGAATCCAAGTAATGTAAACAAGAATCCATTGAAAATTTGGAATCCAGCCCTTTTAACAAAATTTAGAAATAGGAGAGCATGATTGGAGAAGTAGCCTGCCAGTGCTGATGGCATGATGCCAGCATTAACACCTGTCCAGTAGAATTAGGAAGATTCCACACATAATAACATTTTGCAAGGTATGAAAGTAGCTCACCACGGTTCGAGATTTTTTCCCAAGTAGCCAACAGCTTTCGTTGGCTGTCAGTGCTTATTGAAAGGACTGGGAATCCAGAGTACAGACAATGGAATACAGGATTCACTGGAAATGTGGAATCTGGACTCCATGTAATGTGTGCAAAGATCCACTGGAAACTTGGAATCATAATCCAGGTAATCCAAAATTTACTAAAAACTTGGAATCTGGAATCCTGGTAACATGTGCCACAGTCCACTGCAAATGAAGTCAAGGTTAACCTAACTGTTAACACATCTTTCATTTCCTTCTAACCATGAAACTGATATTCTTACCAAAATCTCTCTTTCTGATGCCCTCTGTAAGGAGCCTATTGAATTATATTTGGTTGAATGGACCTGTAACTATGTACAGTAACTCCTGGGAATTATAGATTAACTTTTAACTCTTTGCTGACAAAGAGAAAGTCAAAATTGAGGATTTTTCGTTTTTGTTAAAAAGCCAACTTTGAAAGCAATTTTCTCAACTTTGGCTCAATCAAATTAGATCATGTTTGGGTTCGTTGAAAAGCTCGTTTCAAGATCTTTTCCGCGTGCCAGATTTTTTATTTAGGTTGTCAATAAAAATTAAGGCAGCCGAAAGTGCATCGTTCCTCAGTGATCGAAATTAGCAGGCCCTGTCAGGAAAGGGTTAAGATGATGAATGTAATGTCAGGTTTGATTACAGTTACTTTTGTCTCCTTCTTTATTTGATATTAGTTCATTGTCCAGCATGGTGGAGAGTCAATGTATTAATAAGCCGAGGTTTGGTTAAGAAACGAACAAGAGGTTAGTTGTCCTAATCAAATTTTCAGATTGAGTGTTATGTTTTCATCGAATGACTGTTTTATTTATCATGTTGTTGGTTACTCCTAAAACATAAGTGGCTGTATATGTTGTAGTTTAATTTGATCCTCAGGTTCAAAACTAGTTTCATTTTTTATGTACTGGTTTGATTTTTCCCAATGTTTAAATACAAAATTTGTCACGCATTTGGGAGTCTGGAACCAAAGAATACATGGTAAATTTGCATCAAATATACTGTAGTGCAGGACTACAGAGTGTGAGGTCAGAGGTTGAAATCCTGGTTAGGATTTAAAAAAAAGTTAAATAAATATCTGTGTATAGGGGTTAGTGGGCAGGGTATAGTAAGGAGGAGTGGAAGGATATAGTAAGGAGGAAGAGGGAGGGTATAGTAAGGAGGAGTGGGAGGGTATAGTAAAGAGGAAGAGGGAGGGTATAGTAAGGAGGGAGAGGGAGGGTATAGTAAGGAGGAGTGGGAGGGTATAGTAAAGAGGAAGAGAGAGGGTATAGTAAGGAGGAGGGGAGGGTATAGTAAGGAGGGAGAGGGAGGGTATAGTAAGGAGGAGGGGAGAGTATAGTAAGGAAGGAGAGGGAGGGTATAGTAAGGTGGAGGGGAGGGTATAGTAAGGAAGGAGAGGGAGGGTATAGTAAGGAAGGAGAGGGAGGGTATAGTAAGGAAGAGAGGAGAGTATATCAGTGAAGGGAAGAAAGGAAGTAGGGATGTTGGGTCAGAAAATTTCCCATTATTTTTCTGTGTTATTCTTTTCACCCCCCAAAAATACCATGCCCCAAAATATGAAAGCTCTTTTCAGACAGTTGATAAATAAACTGGTTTATGCAGCTGAGAGCCACTACAGTATTTGGTCCAAAAAGACTCTACAAATGTAATTGTTGATGAAATCTTCTGATATTATAAGCAAATGGGGCTCACTGTTATTTTGAGCTGCTATCGTGCCTCTACTAGAAGGCTATCAGAAATAGATCCACATTGGGCAAGTTATAGAAACTTTGAATATAATATAATAAAAAATTATTTTTATTTTGGTATGATATTATTTCATTTATGTGGATATTGAGTATGTTTTAGTGCTGTCTTTTCTCCTACTTTTAAAGATTTGTTTTGTCTTGTTGATGTTCATGAAATAGCTATGATAAAGAAACTGATCTCTACAAATATTTTAGGTGTTAGTGAATGTAGTGATGAGGAAGCAGATGTCCATGATGGTTTCAGTGGTATTGAATGGGATGAAGAAGCTGATGTCTATGATAATGATAAAAAAAATAATGGTGGTGATAAAGAATCTAATGTTTACAATGGTGTTGGTGGTATTGATGAAGCTGATGTCTATGATGATGATGATGGTAGTGATGAAGAAGCTGATGTCAATGACAATAATGATGGTTGTAATGAAGAAGCTGATGTCTATGATGTTGGTGATAATAGTGATGAAGAAGCAGATGTGTTTCTGAATCTGATGTCTGTAGTGATGATGGTGGTGATAAAGACGCAAGATTTGAAAGAAGCTCAATTATTAAATTTAAGCTCTTCAAATAATTTTCGAGTCACTATTTTATTTTACTTGGACAGGTAAAAGACCAGTGTATGAACTTCTGCCTGCAGGTGAAAACTTGGCCCTACAACTTCGAGGTATAAATCTGCTTTAAATATTTTCCTCAGAGACATACTTTAAACCCTTAATTGGCCCCATAAGACGACCCATAAGAACTCACATAATATTATATCTTTTGCAATGGGATGGTAGTGATCTCATGTGGTATGGGATGGTAGTGATCTCATGTGGTATGGGATGGTAGTGATCTCATGTGGTATGGGATGGTAGTGATCTCATCTGGTATAAATGGTTCGCCTCTTGTTTTTGGTGAGCTTTGTGTCAATGCAAGGTTGCCATGCCGTTAGCAATAAATAGTAATAGTAGATCACTTTAAAAATGAAGATACTTTTTCAGGGATGTTATTTCAATTATGAGAAGTCCTCTTTTATTGTGAAGGCCGTGCTGTTGAAGAATATTCTCAAGTTTGGCATTACATAATATGAAGAATACAACAGAAATCCAAGATGAGCCTGGAAAAATCTGCCAAGAGATATTATGATGACACCATGTTGCAGATGGAAGATGCTGAATTTATGGTTTCAGCTCTCGTGTTTGTTTACAAACTACACATAGTCAACCAATTTAATTATATTTCTTCTAATAACAAAGGAAGAGATGTTTGCAAAGACCAGTTTCTGTGCATGTGGAGCGACAAGTGAGGTGCAATGACCTTGTTTTGGTCAAGGCATTAATTATTGTAGGGTTACAAATCAGTTTGATGTTGCTGTAACAACATGCCACATGTAGTTCACATGCATCTTATTTGGGACACAAAACCTTATATGAGGAAGTTTACAATCTTACTAAAAACAACTGAAAGTCTTGTTCCAAGATAAGACACATCTTTTGAGTACTGTAAGTCATATTTGAAATGACACACAAATGTTTGCAGTATGCAATTTAGTTTAAAGACAGATCTCATACATGTCTTGAAAATGTCTTATCTTCTCCCAAAGGAATAGCCCTTATTCTGTTATATTGCAGCTGTATATAAAAATGTTTTTAATAGATAATTGCATATCACAAGTATTTTTTGGCAATCTTTGGCATAATTGTATTTTGTATAATTTGTACCAGTATTATTTTGTATTTTAATTATTACATTTGATTTTGTATATAACTACAACACGGTATAAAATGGTAGGGTAGTTGTAGTATTGTGTAGTAGTTCTACTGAGATATTTCACTGTATTATATAGATATTGAATTCTTTGTGTGGTTCATAATGAATTGTATTTAATGGTATTGTATGCAGTATTATGTTGTATTAAATGCTGAACTACATTATATTGCATGGTATTTGTATGTAGTATTACATTGTATTGCGTGGTATTGTATGTAGTACTGTATTACATGGTATTGCATAGTATTGTATGTAGTATTACATTGTATTGTGTGATATTGTTTATGTAGTATTACATTGTATTGCGTGGTATTGTATGATATTGTATATGTTGTATTACATTGTATTGCGTGGTATTGTATGTATACTGCAGTATTACATTGTATTGTGTGATATTATATATGTAGTATTACATTGTATTGTGTGGTATTGTATGTAGTATTACATTGTATTGTATGATATTGTATATGTAGTATTACACTGTATTTCGTGGTGTTGTAAATAGTATTACATTGTACTGCATTTTATTGTATATGTAGTAAACATTTATTTATTAATTCACAGGAGACGCTTCTCAAGCTCAAAAATCTTTTGCTGAACAAAGAAGAATACAACATGAGAAGCAATTAATACAGTCAGGAAATGAACTATTTAGTTTTCACAAGGAAACTGCACGCATTTCTTCAGATGCATTGTATAGCAATGATAATGGTTCCGATTGGTAAGAATGAATGTAAAGTTATTGTCCCGTGGGAATGAATATTTACGATATTTATGAAATTTACGCAATTCATTTTGTTTAAATGGTGATAAGGATGGAGATACTGCTGTTATGAACTTGCTACGAACTTCCCCCCCCCTGGTGTTCAAGAACATTGTAATTTTTATCTATCCTTCTGTTAAGCTATTTCTTTGAGATTTAATTTAGCCATCCTTTGTTAATTTACTTGAGTTCGAAGGTTGAAGAAAAAGTCCTTCTAAGTTACCTATATGTAGTTTTGGAACTGCATGTAGTGGTCATTGTACAACAAACCTGAATACTCGTTGGTGTTTTTGTTGAGAAAATATATTCAAGTAGTAGAAATCCTAAAAACGTGGATGCGAAAATTTACTCCAATATGAAGAAGCACGTAAAAAATTCATGTTAAGCTACTTAGTAAACTTAATTGCAGAATATTCCATCAGCTAAATTCTATTTTAATCAATGGCCCTTTTAAAGATTATCTTAGTTTTCACTCAACAGTGTTGTTCTGCTAGTGGATCGACGTGAAATGGGTGGAGACCGATCAAGGCTTGGTGAGGTGAGTGTTGTTTAGTTGGTTACAAAGTTAGTATAGTAAATATTGACTTGTTAATTCCTTCTTTCTTGTAGCATATAATATGGCAACATGTTCTTCAAGGTAAATAATTACAGTTCAGCCGATAATGGTAGGCAGTAAATGATAAATTATATAGATAATGAATTCCTCTCTCTAGTGTTCTTTAGCATTGAAAGAGTCTTGTTGAAGTGAACTTGGTTTGGTCAGTAACAGTGTAATTGATAAGTAGATTATGCATTGCTTAATTGTAGTTAATGGAAAGAGTCAGTTCAAACTGAGGTCAGTGCATCTGTGATTTGAATTTTAGCATTGTCTGTAAAACGTTTCTCATCGTGAAACTGTTATCTGTTGGTGGTTTGATAGTTTATCAAATAATCCATTAAAGTATTAATCAATTCTCCGTGAAGTTCTTGTAGTTTACCCAAAAATGATAACGGCCGCACTTTTAGGATTAAAATTCTTTTAACAGCTAAGTCGTCGTTTGAGTGAATGGCAGGTGACACATAAAACTTCTTCCCTCCCCTGTGGAGATTATATGTGGAAATGGCGACACGCTGGAAAGGAATTTACACTTCCAGTGTTGATGGAGCGCAAGAGAGCAGGTGAGTGTTACAAATTTTCTTTCCCTTTGTGTTTGATTCAAAATGGTTTTTCATAAAATTAATATTGATAGTGATGCAAGTTGAATAAATTTTGATATGAGTAGAAATCACGCTGCGAAGTTGTGTAAGCGGATAGGCTGTTCTTTAACATGAACTATAGCCACAATACTTCAAGGCCCGTGGAAGGCCATGTTTGTTATAAGGGACATCTTTATTGAAGAACTGTTTAGTGCTGCTTAGTATTTGAAAATAAAAGTTAGAGTTAGTAACTCGATTAACACTGTTTTTCTAACTTTAAACCGAGTTGCATACTTCTATATATTATCATTTGAGGAATGAAATCATATTGTAAATATGACTATCGGACGTATCGAGCGAGCAGATGCGAGACGAATGTCCAGCGGGAATGTATAAGAACTTAACCAGTGACCTCCCTCCCCATGTGAGACTTTATAGCTCAATGGGTAGAGTGTCTGACGGGTAATCAGAAGGTTGCGGGTTCGAATCCCGTCAAGAGCATTCAACTCGAGTAACACTTTGTTTCTAGTTAGAGTTAGTTCTTGGGTACAAAATTGGAGAAAGGAATTTGTGAAAAGTAAGAAGTTAAAAATTACCTAAACAAACCTTATCAAATACAGCCTTAGAAAAGTCCTGTAATTGGTTTAAAATATTTTCAGATGACCTAGCAGAAAGCATTAGAGATGGACGCTATTTCAGTCAAAAGGAAAAAATGATACAGTGGAAGTATGTATACCTAATAACTCTGTAGCATATTAATGAGCTGAATGTAATATTCTTATACATTAAGCATCAATAGTTTTACATCTACGGTTAGAACTGTACTCTATTCATTTATAAATCTACTGTATTTTTCTCGGCCATTACAAAGTGTTATGATATTGCGAAAAGTAGATATTAGGCCACTCCCTCCCATTTCCTTTTGAACGTATTATAACCGCAAGTTATCTTAATTGCAGTTATTTAGCTTGTTAGTTTTCTTAATTTTATTTTAGGAAAGATTTTGGAACTCTATCCGGAGATGTAAGCCTCCATTATGTGGTTGAGTCTGAGCCAGCGTCATATCGTGTGACATGTACAGATGGCTGCAGAGGAGTTGGAAAGTGTGGGAACCCAACAGTTGAGCAAGTGGAGGTTTGAAAACTAAAACAGTTTGTAAAAAGAAAAATAAATAGTTGTATTATACATGAAAGATATAAATCTGTGCCAAGATATTACCATGTGTAAGCTAAAACTTACTGTTACTCACAAGCGGTCACAGCAAAATTCCCTCTGCATAAAACAAACTAGCAGAAATAGTCAAACACCCATAGCAAAATACGAACTCCCAAGGGTGAATACAAACAGCCACGATTGGTAAAAGATAAATTCTAGCGGCATAAGACAAACTTCTTCGGGAAAATGTAAACTAAACTTTCACGACCAAAGACAAACTCTCGGATAAAGATTCTTTCATTGCTCAGACTTGGCTTGTCAATTAATTCACCAGCAACTTCCACACAAATAATTTAACTGTTATACAAAGATAAAGACAATAGTAACAATGGTCCAACTTTGCTGTAAATCATAGTAATAGCTTCATCCTTTTTACTGAAACTGTAGACTGAAATTTAAACGGTGATCTTTGTATGTCTGTAAAATAATCGAGTGTTACACCGTCAGTATGATTGGATAACGAAAGGTTTTATTCGTCATTCACCGCAACTGATGTGGATGACCAAGTTGATTGATAGCTCTTTGAAATATAACTGTTTGCTTATATATAGGATGTCATCAGAGAGCTGGAAGAGAGTACAGACTTTCAATTGCTGAAAACACAAAACATTGAAGGCACTGTAGAACTCCTGGCTTCCATAACAGCTGAACTTGTACAAAGGTGAGACTTTGGTACATTCAACTTATGGTAACATACATTTACTTTATTTAAACTTTCTGCCTAGCGTTGCCATGGACATTGATGTGTTTTTTAAATCTTGAAGTCTATAGCTAAATAGATAAGCAATACATAACATCTGAAAGTATCATGTTTAGTCCTGGAGATTTAGTAGTCTACAAGTTATCAAGATGCTTTCCTTCTAAACACTTTCAGAATTAGTTAAATCTAGTAAAATCAAACGTCAGTTTAAAGCTAGATATATAAGCAATACCACTACTAGAATAATGCATGTATTTCAAAAATACTTCTGTACTGTGAATGCTTTGACTTCTGTAACTATCATGCATATTTTATGAGATTAGCAATCTAAAATTACCAATCTGTTTTATAGGGTTGATAAAGGGGAGTTCACGGCTCTAATTACGTCGGATTCAGAAAAACCCAGTTCTAAAACTCATAAAGTAAAGCGTGCAATCACGGCAGATGGTCATGACATCGTTTGTTCAACTATATATAATGTTGATGAAATTAATGTACCGTATTCTGGAACTTCATCGAAAATCTCTTCTCGTAACAGGTCTAGAAAAAGGTCCCATTTCCAAGAGTTTAATATAAACGACTTAGACGAAGGAAGTGTTGTGGACGTTTCTCCTAGCAAGAAAAAGCGGGGGTTTTCCGAAATAAGACATTCGTTAGCGACTTTTGATTCTAATTGGGAAGGCGAATCCCTACTGCACATTGACACGGATCCTAATAGTGACACATATCATCACAAAAAAGATCGAAACTGCTTTTCATTCATTAGCAGTGAATGCGTTGATGTAGATCCCGATTTTTCTCCTTTTATTTCCGCTGTTGATAAAAATTGCAACTCCGAACTTTCAGCTTCCAAAATAATTTCGGAAGATCTGTCTTTGTCACAAACAGCCACGGAAGAACAGTCGGACGATGCCAAAATAAAAACATTAAAGGAAATTCTGCCGAATTCATCACTAAACGATATTATCATTGCCTTGACTTCAGCATTTGGAAACGTGGAAAGGGCTGTTGAAAAACTAAAGAAAAAAGACGCCAAATATTCGGGGTTAATCTCTGAGCCTTCTTTAATGCATTTATCGGGATCGACTTGCGATCGGTCAACAAAAGAATCGTGCACAATGGACTCGCAGTCTGATGAGGAAAAGATTGCGAAAGTGCAAGAAGCTTTACCAGATTCCTCGTTGGAAAATATTATTGTTGCATTAGCATCATCTGCAGGCAATGTAGAAGAAGCTATCATTGCTATTAGTAACTCCATAAAACAGAATCCCACATCTTCAGAAACAGAAAACAACTTTTCACGTTCTTCAGGTACGAACTCGTACGAAGTGAAGAAAGACACAAATTTAGCTGCAAACCAAACATCGTTTAGTAAGTATGAAGCTGCCAAGGTTGCGTTTACGCGCGATGCTTTATCAGAAGCATCTTTAAACAATATCATCTCCTCACTAAAGAGTGACAGTGAAAAGGTGGAGGTCGTGACAGAATCGATGAGGAAATCTAAAGATGACATGGAGTTATCAAACACAAAGTTGATGTCGGTGTTATCGAGCGTCGAAAATCCTTATAGCAGTGAAATCATTTGTGTGAGCGATGTACGGTTGGGTAAATCTTCTGCAAGTGGTTCAAAGTCAATTCACTCCAGTTCAGTTACATCATTAGATGGTGATCCTTTCAATGACGAGGTACAGTGTTGTGAAGACTTTAAAATTAATGCAATTCGAAATGTGATACCAGATGTATCTACTGCTAGCATTGTTCATGCATTGAACGTAAATAAGGGAAATATAGAAGATGCGATTATAAATTTATCAAATTCTCCCAGACGATCTAGAAAGAGAAATGACCAATCTTATACCGTCAGGAAACCTCTATCTTCAAAGGAGGTAATTGATCTCACGTAGTTTGCAATTGTAAAAGTCCATTCTTGAAAAGTGCGACTTATGAGATTTCTGTTGTTAGATATTCCTCAAAAGAACATTTTCAGAATGATTTAAAAACGAAAGATGCATAATTCTACTGATCTTATTAAAAGGTTACTATGTTTTTAGTATTTTTTAAAATATTCACCCAGTCAAGTTACGAAGCAATTAGCAGTTTGACTTTTTCACATTATGAACCATTGATTCATTAAAAAAAGATAGACCTCTTGCCGAACGATGCACAATGACAATTGACGGTGAAAAGACAATCACTATCATATAATATAATTATTTTTAATTGTTATTGTTCTTATGATTATATATTTAGTCATGTCGATCAGACATCTTTAAATATATCATTTTGATAATCATTGCGAGGAAAGGAAATGTCGCAATGGTGCCTAAATCCAATTTGAAGAAAGGAAGTGTGATGTCACAACTAACATTTTTACTTTATTTTAAGAGCGGTTATTGATAATGGAGCTTGATTAGAACAACTCATGATCACAACTGTCGATTGCAGAGATTACTTGATTGATATTTTTCTATTCATCAGCCATCTTGCTAGGAAATGGCGGTAAATGGATACTTGAGACCTGGGGGAGAAAGTTCTGTATCGGTTTGGAAAATGGCTACAACTGTTTCAATTGAAAACGGCCATTTAAGGGAAATTGCTGTTATCTTCCAACATCCCTTTTCCGTTTCCAATCAGATTTTTTTTGTTGCTTCCCCTCGCTATATTCGCTATTATTATTTTCCAAGGCAAGAAAATCGGACTCGGAGCACAAGCATAGGTGGGGTATTACTTCGAGTAGAGGACACGGAGTTCAACAGAGTTTGTAATTGGACGAATTAACATTGGGGTAAGCTTTGTCTTTGTTTTGATTACTTCAAAAATCTGTGTCCTCTACTCAAAATAGAAGCCCTAAGGTGAAGGTTGGGGGTAACGTGAGGATTTCGTAACGATGTTTTGTCAAATATCTGCATGTTTTATTTTCGTTTACAAAATATATTAACAGTTTCTTAAAACGCAATACGTTCTTGAAGTTCTAAGGTATATTAAGTTTGATAAGGTCCGTGTGTCGTAATCCATTTCTGCTGGTGGCTCAATAATGAAGCAACTGACTAGTATAGAAAAGGAACTGCAATTCTACCTCACATTCAACCTTAGCTAACTTAGCAACAAATTCTATGTTTCTATGATAGTAAGGGCAGAAACACGCGAAAATGTGGCCGTTTTTATGCTACAGACGTTAAAGTCGTCTGCGAAGATAAAGTCGTCTGGGACGATAAAGTCGTCTGGGACGATAAAGTCGTCTGGGACGATAAAGTCGTCTGGGACGATAAAGTCGTTATAAGACGACAAAACGTCTAGTATAAAAATAGGTAGCCACAGGCTACATGTGTCAACTGCTGGAAAATTATGCTCCTTATGAAGTATAGGTTGCAACTGTAAGTCTAGGGAACGGATTGCCGATTGGAACAAAATGCTTTGTAAAAATTTAAATCAAGGTTCTTGTTTTCATAGTTTCGATTTTTACGTGCAAGTATATAATCTTGTTTGAAGTAAATTTATGTTACAATTACTATTTTACAAGCTAAATAATGGTTGTGTTACTGGTTGGTTTTTAATTTTTGTACAGCAACTTACATTGTGGAAGAGGAGAAAGGGTAGGTGGGAAGTTGCTGATCTTTGTTTAGTAATTTAACTCCTTGTAGCGGCTGGTATACTGTTCGCGGCTAATAGGTTGTTCGAAAAATAACAACTTGGCTGAATCATTCCGAAATCGGGCTCAAATATCTTCTTTCAAGGCTTCGCATTTTTCCCGCAAGCGGGCTTATTTATCCTTTTTATAAGAGGCTTTCCAGAGGTTTAGTATACGACATCGACAAAATGCCAAAGGCCGGTCTGCGTTTATCAAAATCGGTTACCTTATCTTCGATCCTATTAGCTTGATAGAAGCACCGAAAGCTGTGGTATATATTAATTGTAGAATCTAGCTAAAAACATGGCAAACGAAAATTTAAAAATGCACTTACCAACCTGTAAAATCTTCAACTTCTCAATCGTCGACATTTGTGGAGAAATTAAAAACTAGCTGCGTCACGCCATGTTCTTTAGCTGGTTACGAAAACGAATGATGTGATCATTAACTTTGGATTGGTTGCGATTACTATTCGATCTGTTTCAAGGCTAGAAAAATTTCAGGTTTGCTTAGCTCCGAAATCTTTTTTTGTTGAGACTCAGCTTTTATTGGTTCCGAAGATTTTCTATTGTGGACAGCTTCCGGTTAACAGCTTTTAGGTATAGCAATGTGTCTACCTGCGCATGCTCGCAGTAGACACAAAAACGGTATATAAGGCAGACGACTTTAACGTCTCAGACATTAGATGTGTCTAGACCACTTTAACGTCTCAAACATTAAATGCGTCTATATCACTTTAACGTCTCTAGTATAAAAACGGCCTTTGTTAATGTTAAAAACATTAATTCAGAAGTGGCACGAAATTTTTGAGTTTACCGGCACATCTGTGTGAAAAGTTTTAGATGTCTGTTTGCCTATCGCTAAACCTCAAACTACGCGTGTAAAAGGTGTCTTTCTTTATCGCCAGCTTTGTCACTGAAGTAGTGTGAAGGCTTCATCAGTCCCAGGCCAAACAGATACCGTGCGTACTCCACGTACACTGCGTTCACGAGGGAAGCTATTTCCACACCATTAAGGGATAACAACAATACTATTAAGGGATAACAACAATCAGTAGACAGAAAAAAGGAATCCCTCTCTTGATTGGTATTGAGTTAAACCTTTTATAGCAGAATAACCTATATTTCAAGCACAAAACAGAACGTTTTAACAACTCAGTCATCTTAATTTGTTTGCCACAGAAATACAATAACCAAATCGAGTCCGTAAGTTGACTGAGATTTGTCAATCTCAATCTTGTTTCTCTTCGGGTACTGCGGTTTTCCCCCTCGAGCGATTAAACATTCGCCTGTGGCTAGGAAGAATGGGCAACCACTTCCTTCGCAATTGAGGTTAAAGTGCATATTTGACTTATTTATAAACACTAAGACATTGCGAGAGCAATTGAAAGAGGTGTGACGTTATGGCAAAAGAGATGACCGTATTGGTAGGGGTATGGAAAACAATACCATTGGTGTTAAAAAAAGAACCATAGTTTGGACTGCTTTTGAGATCTGCCCTGAATGGATGAGAAATAGTCTTTTTAACCAAACTTAATAGAGTTGAATGGGTTAATGAAACTTGATGACTTTCTTATACGTTTGTGTTCTCATTTCCCCCATTGAAATCTGACTTTGATCGAGTACAAATAACAAAAGGCTTTGAGTTGTAAATGGAGCTAACGGCCAATAAAATAATTAAGCATTGCACATAGAACTAAAGATCTTAACCGTGACGGTGCACCAGTAAAAGGTTTTGTGATATAAACGAGCAACCGGCCAATAGACTATATACAATGAAGCATCATACCTACAATCTCAGACAAAAACCTTGGCCAGGTATAGCTTTGGGGGTGCGGGGGATATTTTTCAGCGAGGGTGTCCAAAACATTTTGTCCGAGATTGTAGATCCTAACTGTAACCGTGCCCTCAACGTGAAACAAAAAAACATTGCATTCTTTCTAGTTTGCTAAGTTTTGTTTCCAGTGCACTATATTAACTTAGTTTAAATAGTGTGGAGAGTTTTAAGTTAAGGGGAACCTCAAGGATACCGTTTCTTTCGTCTTCCATGGCCAAGAATCCAAATTCCTGACACGCCTCGGCAAAAAGTGCAGCTCTCTCAAAATATCGCATACTGTAGTGAAATAAAGCACATTCACAATTTTAGCATTACAATGAAACAGTATAAACTGATAATGTAATCGACAGAAAGTGTCGCCTTCACTGTTACGAGACGATGTTATAAGAAATCGTATAATAAATGCAGAAATTTATCTAATGGAACTCAAACTGTTCATCCTATAGTGGATGTTTATAGGTATCCCTTATCACATCAACGTCATTTGATCTCGATCTAACCCGCGTATGTTTTCTCTCGTCATATATTCTTAGAGCTACCCTGTATATTTTCAACTTAAAAGTATTAAACCATGAGGAGTAACTGCTGAATACCCTGCCACTATTGTTCTCGATTTAACCGCGAATTTGTTTTTAAAGAACGACGGATGCGCAAGAATAAATTATCGACGGTGCCAGGGTGAAAAAGCAATTATCGGCCATACCTGTACAACATGTCCAGAGCATTGTAAAACTTCCCCAATGATAACCACACAAGAACAGCTTTGCTCTGCAATGAAAACATTAATTAAGGCCAACATATCCATCATCAATGTTGCAACCACCTACAGACGGCATTTGTTGCAACACATCCATCATCAATGTTGCAGACGGCATTTGTTCATAGAGTATGGTACTTGTGCAGAGACAACCGATAAAATTTGTTCATCTAATTTGTTAGCTGTGATATGGCTAAAAGCAATCAATGGAACATATTTTTGAATGGGACCGAACAGTCTCATTGTTTTAATGCCATAAAACGAGAGTTTACGTGTACTAAATGATGATGATAAAACAGTTTTAGTTTTTCGAGAATCGAGTGGTTCAGTTGTACTCATCACACGGCCCTTGAAATTCATTAACTCTCGCCAGATGCACACATTCCAAAAAAAAGGATAAGCAAGTTAACAACTAAAATTACGCCAAATACGTATCACCTCACAAGCACTTATTACTTCACAAGCACTTATTACGTCACAAGTCATTCTAAGCCAAAAACCCTGGAGCGAGTTCTGTAATCATCCTATCTAATACCCCGTACGTACTTGCTGGCTGGTGTAGGTACTTGATAGATGCTCAATCCATCTTCTCATCACTTCTGCACAATCAGGGTAATTAAGGGTGGCCTATGTAGATGTAACAAATGAAAGCAAAGATGAAATCAGCATTAAAGACAAAAAACAATTTCGTTATGAAAATGTTTGAAGTAATAACGAAATAGGTGTTTGTAATAACAGTGAGAGCGGTCAAATGATGATAACGAGAAATAAAACGGCGGGAAAAGCTTGGCAGCAAATGATAACAAACAATCTTGGGCGTGCTACATTGTCGTAAGTTGTAATTTGAAAACAATGAATTTGTAGAGTTAAAAAAAGTTTTAAAAAAGAAAAAAAAATGTGATTATTCAAAGGTGTTCCAGGCTCTCAGGCCCTGACTGAAGAAAAAGTTGCAAAAGGCAATGGTCTATTACGAAGTTCACATACATTTTCCTGCCCACACTGAAAAATAGACAAAAGAACAACAAAAATTGAAGTGAAATAGGTTAGATATAAAACCCACTAACCTTCGCAAGCCAGGTGGCTAGGTCCCAGTCTCCATAAGTCTGAAGGTACCGACAAGCATCCAGACCCTTGTCAATCAAAGATAATAGCTGAACACCCTCTAATTAAAATACAAAAAACTTTAGGGTTTGATAAAGATATGACTAAGATTTAATGCAATTAAGTATCAAAGGTAAATTTGGTGGGATCGACTTTGTCTTCCATCACTTGTTACAAGCTCTTGGTTGTCACAGAAACGGTTTTGTTTTCCTGTGGATTTGTAAATTGACGCAATGTTTTCGTTAAAACTCAATCTCTACTTCACGTTGCTGAGATACAAGAAAGGAGGGGCTCTGGTAGTAGCTGTCACACACTTGGGGCCAGTCCCTCTTCTCCGTTTTTCGACCTTTTTCACACGACAGCGAAATATAAGGTGATCACATTCACAGGTGAAGAGCAATGGTTTCGTTCAAAACGTCTTTTAAAATTAAGATTGGAAATTTATCAACTCCATTACAACAAAATCTGGATGAATGACAAAATTCACTGAATAAACTGGATAGACTCAACAAAACTGACCGCTAACCAGGAACAGCTTCTTTAATCTAGCGCTGTAAGGTTAGCTGGGAAACCAAAAGGTTCGAACTTAACCAAAGGAAAAACAGTTTCTACGAGAACTTGCCGACTAATATATATTGCCCGTTTTTCTATATAGAAACCGAAATGACAGTAAACGTACCTGAAAGTTTACCGCTGGCTATTAAGTTCGTCGCCACCAGTTTAATGGTACTTTGTGAGGCCCCGGATGATCGAATAGTAGCCACCAGACAAGCTCTGCAGGAAGAGTAAAATATAAACGGGTTAAATGTTGCTAGCTTGACTCAATAAAAATACACATAAAGACCAAGGCCTGGTTCCACAAAACTCTGATTTACTTAATCCTGGATTAAGACAAAGTTCAGAGACCCATTTTTTTAATAAGTAAAGCTTTGTGGTGCTTGAAAAATTCTGCTCGGTTTTAGCAATGAAGAAACTTGTTAAATTCAAAACTGTAGACCAGAGCAAGCAAAGGTAGGAAACAGAAACAGGGATTACAAAATTAATCCTGGTTTAACACTAATCGGGTTATGAAGAACCGGGCACCAGTGAGTGAGCTATCTCTCTCATGGTTAGTGCCTAGCACTGGATATATACCGATAGTTATTAAATATCATCATTATTATCATTTACCAAAAATTTTTATCCGTGACCATCACCGTCATTATCTATCATAAAATCAACCATCGTCATCATCCACAATCATCTTTGTGCACCATCATTGTTTCTCAATCTAAGATTAAACAGATACATGAACAGGCTTTACCCCACCTTAACGAATCTGTGAGATAACTATCATTTTCAGAGTCCGTCTCGAGGAACAACTGAACTGCTCGATCAGCCTGCAAAACAAGTGAAATGTAAATACTTGTAGAAAGTTAGATAAAAGTTAAAACTAGAAGCCATTCCATTTCTGATGTTTAATATTTCGGCTGTCATCCGACAGCCATCTTCAGATGATTTAACTTTTATCTTACAAGTCTATGCCCGAATTTATATATTCAAGAAAGTTCTGTTTTTACCGAAGTTCCTAACTTTAATGGCCCGCAATTATCAACATGAAGCTTTTTTTCAAACAGTTTTAAACAGATTGTGGCAGAGTTTAAAAGTACTTGCAGTTAATGTTTGTATTCGGAAACATTTTGTACTTAGAGATAAATCACGTCACACTGCCAATGATGTCATAATATCCAATATTTTTGTGTTGGGACAATTCGATTTCAAAGTTTGCCATGAATGGTATCACTATCATGAAGCTCTATTAGATTATCCTGCTTCAAACATTAGGTTTTGTCTATTATTATTATTATTGTTATTGTTATAAAGATTATTGTTATTATTTTAAAGATCATTGTTATTATTATTATTATTATTATTATTATTAGACATTAAACTAACAAACATCTAACCTGTCCAAGCAAGACGAGAGTCTCTGCACATTTCTTGGTATGCTCATAAGTGGACCGTTTACTGTCGTGTAAAGCGATACGGTCCAACTGAATTCTCTGTCGGCGAAATGTTCAATATGGTTAATTGAAAAAGCTACAGAAAAAAAAGCACAACAGTTACTGTTCATTAGCAGGATACTTAAATTGTAAGCATTTACCAAGACTCACATATAGTTAAATACGAAGAAGGCTCTCAGTAGATTAGACAGACCACACAACATCGGGATCACTTCTCTACTCTTTACTTATCTACGGTTATTTTAAAACCCTGAACATTAATCTGCCATAGAATTGAACTGAAGCTGACTGATACTGTTAATCTACAACTGTATTTTTGTTGTCATCAAACCTGGAAGGTGTTGTTGTCACAAAGCTGATCATAACACGTGTCGAGGGAGACTGGGTAACAGCAGCATGAATCACTCTCTCCAGTCTCCTGAGATTCGTTCAAATTGAGGTCGTCGTCAATGGAGAGAAGATTATCTATGCTGCGCGAGCTGAACGTTCTCCTCAAGTTGGCAGTGGCATCTGAAGGATTGAAAAAATCGGACGAGGAACGGACACGCTGAAGAGGTGGCTGGTGTAGTTCCTAGTGGAACAACGTTAAACGAACTGCTTTAGAAAAGTGAAAATAAATGAAGATATCAATTATGGTAACAATGATGATAACAATTTTGGTGATAATTGATTATGATAAAAAGAATGATGGTGATGGATAAGATGATGGTGATGTGTATGAAGATGATGATAATGATGATGACGATAGAAATGATGATAGATGGTTAAGTTAGTGAAAAGAATAATGATTATGTGAATGATGAAAAGAATGATTATGTTAATGTCAAAAGAATGATCATGTTAATGTGAAAAGAATGATTATGTTAATGTGAAAAGAATGATTATGTTAATGTAATAGTTAATGTGAAAAGAATCATATTAATTTGAAAATAATCATGTTAGTGTGAAAAGAGTGATCATGTTCATGTAAAAAGAATAATTATGTTAATGTGAAAAGAATGATCATGTTAATGATGAAAAGAATAATTATGTTAATAATGAAAAGAATGATGGTTATGTTACTGGTAAATAGAAATAGAATTATGATTGTTTTAATAATGAAAAGAAAGATGATATGTTGATATTCGACTGAAAGAAGATTGTCTCGATGCTACTGCTACAGCTGATAATTCTTAAGAAAATGATGACAGGGAAAACAAAAGTTTAACAAACATAGGACAGTGAGTGTGTTTCTTAAGGTTTGGGAAGTGAGAGAACAGGTACAATTTATTTCACCTGGGTTGGAGGTCATCAAGTATTTTGCTGGGGAAAGGCGGTACAGTCGTCGGGGAACATCGGTATAATTTAAAGGAGTATCAACCTTACGAAACACACTGTAGGAGCACAACGATTCCAGAAGAGTTGCAACTCAACTGATTCTAAATACCTTGTGAGCTGGACATAGTAACCTTGCCTTCTCTCTCCTCAAGAAATGAAGGGCTACATTCCAAAAGTTTAACTCGTTCTCGTCACCAAAGAGCCTGGAAAAACCAGAAGTAACAAAAAAAACCGCAAGACTTCATACCGCATTACATTTACAAGGTTATTTAGCTTCAAACATTGATCTAATTTACTCAATGTGGAAAACAACAGTAACTAAATCTGCAAAGTATTTATCAAAACTTGATTAACCCTTTCAGTCCCACTTCAATTATTAAGTTCTCCCAAATTGCTCTCGTACTTTTCATTATACAAGTTTGAGAGAATTTATGTTTTAATCTTCAGTAGTTCACTTTATTTAACCAATTTTCGTTTTCTCTATACCAAATGTCCTATTTTGTATTTATGTAAGGAGAAATCGATAACTGATTGGGAGTGAAAGGGTTAATACGGATTGGAAAGGAAACGAGTTATCAAAGTTCAATCAAAGTAATCAAACTTAAAATGTAATCAAAACAAAAGGAAATATAAACGGCAAACATATTCTCCAACCAATACACATAAATTACAGATAAAAAATTTACAAAGCAGTTACTGTTAATCGGCAGGATACCTAAACTGTGCATATGAAATTCGCTGTGTTTTAAAGGAGGAGTGAAATGGGTTAATGTTGAGACCGCAATGCATCTATGGATTGATTGTTGTGATTGGATGAACAGAGACTAAAATGTTAAAGAAGGAGTGAAATGGGTTAATGTTGAGACCGCAATGCATCTATGGATTGATTGTTATGATAGGATGGACAGAGACTAAAATGTTAAAGGAGGAGTGAACTGGGTTAATGTTGAGACCGCGATGCATCAATGGATTGATTGTTGTGATTGGATGGACAGAGACTAAATTTTTTTACAGGATCACACGAAGTTTCATTCAGGGAATGCCATTTTCGATTTTTGAACTGATTTTATTTGTACTTCTGCTTTCTTCCCTCTTTCGGCCATGTTATTTACTAACGAGCTACCTATCCAGTTACAGTTCTAGACCTGTTATAGCCACCAGATACCAGGTTTGAACCCAGCTTTGCTTCAATTTCAACATTTTTTCTGGCTAAGGTATCTTGGCCTTTCATCCTTTTTGAGTAAGTTAATAAGTACTATAGTCCACAAAACACTACCATGCGATGAATAAATGGCTTTGACTCTCATCTGCTTAACACATCATTAACATACCGGAAAGAACCACTAGGCACTGAAAAGGATTTAGCTTTTTAATATTAAAATATACTACCCTCATTTCCTATTCCTGAACCTGTTTTATACTTGGTCTTAGTCTTAGTCTTATGAACATTTAGGAACTTGGTGAGGTTCCAAGTAGTAGAGATAATAGGACTCGAGGTCCCTTACAAGGACCTTACTCTTGGGCCTAAGGTTTAACGTCCTTATCCGAGAAGACGCGAAAGTCTAACCATTTGCAGATGTTAGAGCAAAGGCAGCACTTCCTCCTCAATTATTTTAAGACCCTGAGTGTTGGCCCAGCCGGGAATCGAACCCGAGACCTCCAGCACAATAGACTGGCGCCTTACCAACTAAACTTTTAATGTAAACACAAAAAATGATAAGCAAAACTTACTGCGCTGAAACAAGACATTTCTGAGCCACACCGAGTGGTGCGTTTGGAAGGAATTCCTTGACCTCTCTGTGAATAACACAAGATTCCATCAGAAACTTTGTGAGTTTAGAAGGAAGAAAAGTAGCTTGTTACTCTGAAATTATGCACAAAATATTCAATGTTCAGAGTAAGCACAGCAAGCCAAAAATTTCAATTCAACTTTTAATTATATATGTAAATTCATGGAAAAGGCTATATGCACAGATATAGCATACATATATATGCGTCAAATACTAGTCATTTGTATTTATTTTTCTATTTCGTCTCTTTCACCTGAATTTTTAAAACTCAAAACGTTTGGTGGCATATTGTAACACAATAATCAGGGGGTCAGGTTGGCATAGTGGTAATCAGTCATGCCTCCCACCTCTACGACCCGGGTTCGATTCCTGGGCTCCGCATGTGCATACGTGGGCTGAGATTTGTCGATCTCAATCTGACTACGAGGGTTTTTCTCCGGGTACTCCGGTTTTTCTCCCTCTGCAAAATCGACTTTCACGCCAAAATCTGAGCCGTCGAGCGATTAAACATTAGCCTCTGGCTAGGAAGAATAGGCAACACTTCCTTCGCAATTGACGTTAAATAAAGTATTTATTTATTTATTTTAATAATCAAAAGTGGGATATCGATAATAATGCAGAGTGTAAAATAAGATTCGCCAATGATTTACCTTGATATTAAGTGAAGATTTGACTGAATCGATTTTGTCAGATCTTCGTTTCCAAGTTCTCTAAAACAACAAAAATAACAATTATAATCAATGATGCATAAACTAATAAAAGTTGTTATTTTGGTGATGTAAGTTAAATTGCCTTGTTGGTGTTTGGTTTTATATCAGACTGGTACCGAAATTTTTTTCTGATCCATGACATCAAATCAGATGTTGGTAATAAGAGTCAGGCCATGTTTCTATATATCTATTCAATTGATGTCGCTATAACACACCTCACTGCTATATTTTTCACAAATATGGAACACATAAATAAAATAGGACAGGTCTCTCATTACTGTATTATCTAGGAGGCAGCGTGGCGCAGTGGGAAGAGTTGGGGATGAGAAAGCAGAAGACCCAGGTTCGATTCTCCAACTCAGACCACTGAATGAATTTGTCCTCGGTGATCCCAGGGACAAATTTACCACGCTTTGTAA
>JAOBRB020413009.1:0-10108 GCA_027575285.2 Zoanthus pulchellus | reverse complement strand
ACTGGGTCAGGTCACCCTAAGCCTCAGTTTCATGTAGAAGCTTGGTTACCTTTCAGGAACTGTAAAATGGTCTATTTAGTAATGAAAATGTAAATTCAACACCGTAAAAAAGTGTAGAATTTACATTTTCATTTCTAATTTATTCTTCAATAACAGAACTGTTTGAGATTCCTCAACAGGTTTCTGCTCCATTGAATCCTGGTCATTTTTGGAAGAACCATTAGCAGAGTAAATTGATGCGTCTAGTTTCCGATAAGGAATTAGAAAAACTAATTAGTCATGGACAACATGTAGCTACAGCAATAAAACTCTTGCCTTTGGGAAGTGATATATAGCAAATGTCTCTTTAAATTTTCAAAACGACCGTCTTCTTGGGTACCCTGTGTGACTCTTTTAGACCAGTGAATGTCTACTTGGGTACCCTGTGGTTATTAGTTACATTCCTCTTACACAACACCATGATAAAGTAGCTACCGCTGATATCAGCTGCATAGCTACACAAATACCTCGTTGTTAGTTATATCCGTTGCAAATACTTATTATTTTGTTTGATTCTACTTACGATGCAGGTGACGTACACAAGCTACAAACCACGGGCCGATATGTTTCGTGGAAACATTACAAGTCTGAGCTATCTACCACTGACGCAGTTTTTGCTATTGGGAAGTGATACTGGTAACATCACGTTGTGTGCCTGAAGCATTGTGAGAAGTATCGAATGGTTCCATTCAACTCTCGGAAAGTACTCGCACGGGTGCTCGCATGCTCGTGCTGGCAAAATTCTTTAACGCCGAGTGCTCGCATTCTCGGATTCTTGTTTTTCATGCCTTGTAGTTGTTTTATATGCACATTGTGACAAGTGTTACGGTTAAAGCAAACAGTTTGATGCATTCTTACCTCTGATTCTTCAACATACAGTTTACCCTGTAACTGTTTAGGAGGCTCTGTATGTACTAACGGGAAAGAGCATAAAGATTCATAACAATGATTAAATGAAGCATTTCTTTCATTGTCGTTTTTCATCGTCGCAGGCGTTTTGCTTGAGAAAGATATAGATCCGCAGTTCGAATGTACCTCATCCTCTGCTAAAAATGTACGTAATAGTCACTGATCCCTAGTTGTATTTTTCTTATTAAATTCTCGCAAAATATCTTTGACGACTCTTTGACATGGCTGCTCATTGTCGCAAAGTGATAAACACACTAATCGCATGCTTGCACAGGCCATTCGATACCGCTATATAACGGGGTTACCTGTGGTTATTATTGGTATAATATCGCCAGGACCTTGAACATTATACACTAATTTTGGCCGATTTTTTCTTTAATTAATGGTAATAGTCTGAACATGGCCTTAACATTTGGGTTAAGATTGAAATTAGAATACATATAATCTGAGTATAGTTGTTTTTTTAATTTCAAACGTGAAAATCATATTCTAAAGAAAATCTAAGCCTCGGCATTACTCTTAAAATATTCTTTTAGTTGGCCAATTTAATCCTCGATATTTTTGTAAAGGTTATTCTTATGTAAAAAGGAGTGAAGTATACATGAATGCTTCGAGGCCGTTGCGTAGTATAAAAATTGGCAACTTATGTTATATTTTGTTCATGATATATAAAAAATCAACAAAGCTAAAACACGGCTGTAAAATTTAAAAAAAATTATATATCGTCTTAAAATCCAAATCCGTCTAAAGACAAGGCTTCGTATTTTGATATATTTTAATTTATTTTTTGAAATAATAGAATAATAGAATAAATATACGACAATAGAAAACATTCTCAACTTGTTTTCAAAATATGAAATAAAGTTGGCTTTATTTTTCAACACTTCATAGTATAAAACGTTTTTTTAAAAAAAAGTTATCGTTTTTAAGCACAAAGACAACAGATTCTAAGCATAAACAATTCAGTTAGATTATATCCAATTGTGTTATTATAGTGGTGAATACGAACAAATAAACAAAAGGGAGGAGTTGAGTATTTTGGTTTACCAATATCTTACCCACTCGAATATCGTGAGGGGAATATTGTCTCTTTCCATTCTCAAGACAAGACAACCTCTCACGTGTTTTGACACTGATGTGTTTCCGTAACGGCTGGATACAAGTTGAAAAGGTTATTTATGTTTACGATTCAGTCTAAATTTACTATTTTGAGAGAAACTTATATATAATCAAGTTTTGATTGCTCTCACGCAACAAGGTACGCTTCAGTTGACTTTAAGGTGTGCTGACCTCTGTAATGAAAATAGGCCAACACACTTGAAATCAAACTGAACTTCGTTTACCACAATTTTCCTTGTATAAAGCCATTTTTAGGAGTGCGTATGATATAGTTGAAACCTTAAAAATCAGGTGGACCCATAGAATACTAATGTTCCATGTGTTGAAAATCGTTATAATATACCGAACTTTCTACTACCTGTTTCAGAAACAGGGTTTTGGAAAACCACAAATAACATACAAGCTGCGGCGTGAGGAAGGAAACTGTTGCAAACCATTGCAGGAAATGACAATTTTCTGTAGTGACTTGATTATAACCTCATTGACATTGGGAATTCAATTTTTTGTTATAAAATAAATAGATAAATGAATATTTATTGAATTTACATAACCTGCAGTATATTGTGATTTATAGTAAAAAAAGAGAGGTTATTGATCATTGTCACAATTAAAGATCTATCGGCTCGACCATTTCAATAGAGAATCGAGATTCAAAATCTCCCACGGTTTGCACTGATTCCCATTGATTTATTTGCCTTATAACTTGTTAATGATGAAATATAATAGGCCTCCTTACAAGGAAGAACAAGAAACAAGGAAGCTGTTAATGTGATATAATGAAAACGGCAAGACAGTTCCCCGTTTAATGTTCAAAGCTTTAAGTATTTCTCATACCTGTATTCAGAGCAAAATATTGCAGTGCGTAGGTGCGAACACACATTTTTACTTAGAAAAAAAGAAACTTTACTAACACCGAGAGTAAGATTTGCCCAAAATAGAGAACTATGCAAAAAAACAATCACCACCGACTGAAATTTAAACTTTCATCAGACAAAGTTAAAAATTTTATTTGAATCTCGCACACAGATATAGATGTGCGTGTACTTTTTTATAAGATTTCTATTAAACTGCTTTTTTTGATTTTTTAAATTGCTGTTATGCGTTGTGTAATCTACGATGCAGTATAAATCGCTTTGTTTTGAATATGTTTAGTATTATATTGCAACGATGTTATTTATGGTCTGAATATTCCTTTTTAATGCTGTTTGAAAATACCAGAAAATAACGATTTAACGAAACAATTTGAGTTTGAAATTTCCTTGAAACACTGCGTAGTTTAAGCCACAGCTAATGAAGCTAAATCTTTTCCGAACCCAGTAAATCCTTGAAATTGGTGTTTATCTCCAGTCGCCATTGTGGTTCAGAGCCAGTATGAAGCAGATGAAACTTTTCTTACCATCCAATTGTGCAGTTTAACGACAAAACGTCAAACCTCTGACGTATAGGACATCCTAAATGTGACACGATCGAGCTAGCTTCTTGGATTACTTGAAATGAAAACGAATAACTATATTTCTGATTTGAAATTTGAGACAGAGACAAACTTTTTACTTTCAATTATAATTTTAATCAATGAAACATGTACATTTCTATCCCGGAGAATAATGAAATGTAAAGGTATGTGTTTGTGGGTCTTGAAAGTATAGAATGGCTTACATCATTTTTCACGACGTTAACCAGTTGGTTGAAGATTTTGTTCAGACTTAGAAAACCAGGAAATCTCACTCAAAACTGTAAAGGTTGTGGCTCAAAATTTTGTTCTGGCTCAATGACTGTGCCAGTGAGCTCATTGGTTTCTGGAAAAAAAGTTACAAGAGGATAGAAAGGTTGGGGGAGGAGTGGGAGGGGGAGATTTGAAGTAGCGAAATTCATCGGAACTATAGATCTCAATATTGGCTTAAGGTTCCATGAAGGAGGCCAGCGTTATGTACACTGTTCACCAAACTGACCTACATTTCGCTATAGCTTGCCATGGTCTATCTCCTTACTTAGTCTTACTCTTCACAAAGTTGTTCATTATATTTTCAAATACAAAAACTTAACTCCGGTTCCTATGTGTTGCTGACGACCAATTCGGTCAAAGATTTTTATTTCCGGATGCCATGGGAAGGACTGGTTCTGAAGAAAGGAGGAATGTCAACGGTTAACGACCTTGAATCTTGGTTGTCATGCACATCTGACGCTAAGGTCTCCATAAGTGCATAGCCTAAAGTTGTCTTATTAAAAATACTGACTTCAGAATTGCCTTTGTCTTAAAATGAAAGTCAATTCAAATATGATGACGTCATAAAAGATATGAACTAAGAAGTCTGAGAATAAGAAGAAATTAGGAGCACGAAGGGGGAGGGGGAGGGGAAATATTACAATACAGACATACATACCCCCTGCCTCCTAACCCACAGCAATTCCAAAGAAACATTTGTTAATTTGCTCTTCATTAGTGACAATAATTGCTGTACTCGATATAATTTGTATCCCAAAGCGGCCACGTAAGGTTCTGTTTAGTTTATAAAAACTGGTAAAATTTCCCCATATTGTAAATGAAATCGAAATCTTAAAAAATACCGTCCGCAGGTCTCTCCACAAGCTGGAGAACGTCATAACAAATAACAGGAAAACAGAAATGCCTTGAATAGCATCTGAGGCAGTATCTTTTTCTTAACCTCTTACCCAGGCTACGTAGTCACATCAGTGAAATGAGCCTGGGTACAAAGTTGCCTAATTAGGACATTACTGGATGTAAGCTTTCTATAAAATTCAAGACTCGAACAAGTTGGTGTAAGTTTTATCTTTCCTTCCACTGGCTCATGCAAATTTCAAGGGAAACTTACATGCTGTACTAACAAGCAATTTGGTGCCTGATAATAAAAACAAAGTTGAAACTGTTATTTTTCTTATCTAACATTTTCAATTTTTTGCTTTAGTTCTGTTTTTATTCATTGATTTACTGTTTTAGCCCTTGTTGAACATTATGTTTTAGTATTTCTGTGAGTGAAAGCTACAAAATTAAAAAAGGTCTACGACCTAACTCCTCATCTTTTATCTCTTGTTTGAGGCAGTGCGCTCGAGCGATGACTGGGTACCAGTTTGGGACAGGACTAGAACCAATCATGAAGACTTTGCTGCTACCTTTTGCCTGTAGCACCCATATTCTTCGTGTCTGCTATGGGCTACCTGTGGGAGATACTTAGGTGCCTTATATCGATATTAGCCAACTCCATAAATACCACATTACTCTTTTTCTTGTCCTTCCAAAATGTTGCATAAGTATTGTTTACAATTTCTTTTGGGATGAATTTATAATAAAAACAATTCTTATTCAAAATTTTGGAAGGACAAGAAAAGAGTATTATGGTATTTATGGAATTGGCTAATACAACTGCACTCTGGCACCAAATATATTTAAAAACAAAAAAAACAACCTTGTAAATATGTGGTATGTGAAGAAGGAAAACACCGAACGATCATCACAAAACTTGCTGCATACCATTAATAAATGATTACTTTTAGTCCCAACGTCATGGCTTTCAAAACTGACTTCAAAACAACATATCAACTGAAATGGGAAAAAATCGCGAAATTATAATTTCTTCTATCTTCAGATGAAGATGAACAAGTAGATCGAAAACGTTTGTAATTTTATAACCTTTTTTAATCATTTTTAGCCTTATATATTTTAAATAATTTTATGGAGAACTCAATTTTAAATAATTTCTTCTCAAAGTCCAAAATTTAAGAGTAAGAGAAACTCTTTCCGCTTGACTTTTCGCAAAATTTAATACTTGCGGAATTTTCTGAGAATAAGGTTAAAATTAAATTGATTAAATCATAAGTTAGGATCGAAGACCTGTGGCTTATAACTTATAATGTATTATAATTTAAAAAACTCCGCCCACCCACAATAGTATTTTTGCTAGCTTAGAGCTAGTGATAAACTAATCTGTATATGCAATGATATTATGGATATTCGTTAGTTAGCTTATAACCGATCTGAGGCTAAAAATTATTCCATTTATCAATTAGAGCAGGGGTTTATATATAGACTATAATGTATATAATAACCCGCCAGTGGCTTTTTTATAATATAATCTATTTAACATCTACTTTAAAGTTTGAGTAGCAAAACGTAACGGACGTGTGCGCTTAAAACTTTTTAGTGTTTCGTCTCACCTCCAACGCGCATTCATTCCACCTACGCACGTATCTCTTAAATGTGTCGTGAAAATAATTACAGATCACTTGATAGTTAAGTAATTTACGCTCACTTGCTCGTAAGACGTGAAATCATGTCCTGCGGCTAAGGACTACCAATGAAGTTAACAGGCGAGGCACAACTAGACTGCCTCCAAGTGGCAAGCTGTTTTCATTATCACTACTCTTAAAAAAGAAAAACTAAAGTCTCCATCATCCTTTAAAGTTTTGGAGGAGGTGTTTTTATTTTGTAAAAAAATATAAAGTCAAGCAAAAAAAATAGTGGATTTCCTGTTTCGCTTTAGAAGCTCCGGGGGAGGGACAGGTTGATTATCGCCTACGTCCCAGTCTCTCACTGATTGCGGTTAAGATGGCGCTGTCAGCAAGGTTCGATCAATAATATTGTTTCACTGCGCTGTTCGCTATAAAATCGCAGCAATTCCTCCGGCCATTTCATGGATTTAATACCAGAATTATCCGAAAAAGGAGCGACTATTTAGGTTTGGAAAACCTCCGGTTTCGAGTTGCGGGTGTGCCAGTAGTTCGTTGTCGTCACGATATATTGATTACACAATTCCAATTGGATACAAATCGCGAATAGCGGAAGCTGAAGAGGACAGAAATTGACGAAGCGATCGAAAAGTCAATATTGGTCATTGCTGCTGTCCTTATATCTCACTTCACAAATTATTCTTCTCCAAGATCAAGTAAGTGCGATATTGCATTTGTTTTCGTTATTTACGCACTCTCTGGAACGTGCATAAAATAGCGTTTGCTCAAGGTGTTTGACAGAAACTCCTGCTCCACCAACATTCCTTGAAAGCTAGATTGCCACCGAATAATAAATATATTTTATCTTTAGCTTGGGACCTACTCTAAAGGTAAAGTGAAATTATTGAAACGTGCTTCAACTTTATATGATGAAATATAGGATGCTGTGCACAAGCGGGATAGATATTTTACGCTGTTACGGGTTGAAATCCTCTAGGATTTGACATATTTTTGTCTAATATTCTAGTATTAAGGATGATAGGATGCAGTTGCAGCAAATAGGAAGGAGAAATACCGGATGTATTTGGCTTTCATCGCTAATTCATCACATATTATTGTCTTTTTAGCAGTTTTGATCTTGGAAAACGGAGTAAAATAGAAAGACTTCAAATTACATCCTCCAAGAGCTCTTGGAGCCGTAAACAGGTATATATGACGGGCATATGATCTTGGATTTTTTTATTTAAGTATACATGTAGAGTCCGCGTATTTTTTTAAAATTTCATTTTTAAATAAAGGAGCAAACTGAGAGATTTTGTATTTTGTTATGATATTGCGCTTTCTTTAATATGAATGCACGTTCTTA
This sequence comes from Zoanthus pulchellus, assembly GCA_027575285.2. Lineage (NCBI taxonomy): Eukaryota > Metazoa > Cnidaria > Anthozoa > Zoantharia > Zoanthidae > Zoanthus > Zoanthus pulchellus. The sequence continues at coordinate 2,493 of JAOBRB020413009.1, read as the reverse complement.
ATGCTGTCGACCAGAAGAGAAACACACTCATCAAAACTGCATAAATTAGGACATACAAACAATTTTTGCAGCTTCAAAATGAAGTTACTTAGTGAGCAAAGAATGTGGCGAACTAATGTTACAATTAACAATTAACATCTCATTTTTAGTCTCTTTTTAAACCTGTGCATATTCTTTAGTTTGTTTAGAAATTTATTTTAATATTTTAAGTTAATATTTTTGTCAGTGCGTCACAGAATAATGGCATCTGATGAAACAGAAAATCACGAGTTAAAGAAAATATCTAGAGAAGCAAAAGATCCGGTGGAATGTAAAAGGTTACTTTCAAAGGAAGGGGATGAAAAAAAAGTGAAGAAAGTCAAAAGTACATCAATTCAGCGCTCCATGTCATCTCCGGCAACATCTCCCAGCAGGCTGCCATTAATACAAAGATCAACTTCTTCTCAACGTAAGTTGCTTGCATGAAAAGGTACAAAGTTTCATGTTTAAAAGTTGCCTCGTCCTAAAATTGTTCTAAGTATTTTTCTTATTGTGTAGTATTAAATTGACTATTTATAATTTGCATTTCCTCACTTAATGTAAAATTATTTTAGAGAATTTAAGGTTTTTTTTCAATGTATATTGTATTTCTAAAAGGTAAAATTATTCAAAACTAGATTGTTTTCAAGTATTTTTGTGTGCATTAGCCATTACAGTAAAAGTCAAAAACCCTAATTATTTGGCAATCAATTGCTATTGCTCAGTTTTTAACAATTTTTTCATAAAATATACAATTTTTATCCTTTGAGAGTTTTAAATATGTACATATTACATGTTACAAGTCAAATTCATTTTTAGATTATTTTTTTTAACCTAGTCTATTTTTTAAACCTAGTTTATTATTTTAAAATATTTTTTCCTCTTAGTTTTTTTTTAAAGAAAAAGGTAAGAGTGAGGTTATATGGGGGGGTTAGGTGAGGGGTAGTGAGGTGGGGGGGTAGGAATAACTAGGTATAGGAGGGGAATAACAGAAGATGAAGTGAGGGATGGTTGGTGAGATGCAAAAGAACTGAAAAAACAAACTTTTTTTCAGGCAGATAAAAGAAAAATAACCTAGGTTGATTTAACAATAAACTAGGTTAAAAATAATAGACTAAGTTAAAAAAAGATAACCTAAAAATGAATTTTACCTGTAACATATTATATATAATTTATGCACCTTCAAATTTTTAACTTAAGTATTAGAGCACAACTTTCTTATGACTATATCGGCGAAATAGAGCACGCATGATGTTGGGAGAGACACAAGAACAAATTGTAAAATTATTAGCTGCAGGCAAGTGATTTTACAACGTTTCGAGTTTCTCTCCCAACATCACAAGTGCTCTATTTCGCCCTAAAATCATAGAAAGTTGTGCTCTAATGCTTTTATGATATAGCAAAACAAGCGGCAAATTAAGCAAGCAAAAACCATGACTTTATCGGTGTAATAAAGCATAGATTTGAACTGGCCAATCAGAGCACATGTTATATCATAGCTATATTATAATTATTATTATTATATGTGTTTCCTTGCAATATAAAAATACAAATGTGAGATATATAATCAGTTGATCAATGTTTTTGTAATATCTAATTCTACAAAAACAATTTTTAAATAAAACTTGATAGTTTATGTATTTTGAGAATTATTGATATTGTCTTTTAAATGTTACTTGTTGGTATTATTAATTTTTATAAAAAATATTAATTTTCTTATTTAGAGTTTTTAGTATTATATTTTAATATGGCTTAAATTATTCAATTATCACAATCTATTGAACATAATTAAAGTTTTCCTCATACTTGCTAATTATATCCACCCTGAAAGCAGCCCCAGAGTTAGCCCAGAGAGAAATCAGAACAGATTAGTTAATGAGTATTTATAAAATACAATTGACTTGTTTGTTGAAGTATTAATGACTGGCCTGAGGCAATCACGTCCCATGATAGATCTTGATCTTGCAGGTTTATTATACTCTTTATCATATAATGGTTAGTTAGTTCCTTTTTTGTTTATATTGAATATTTAGATTATTATGTAATAGTAAAAATGGTTATAATTACAGTAGTTGTGGCCAACATGTTAGTGTATTTTTCGCAGAATACTGCATGAATTAATTATAAGAATATTTTATTCAAACATATTGATATTTAATAGACTTATTATTTTAATCAAAGCAATGACAAGCTAAAGACCATCTAATTGTAGATATAAAAATACTTTAATTATAATGTGCAGAGTATGTATTTACTAGAAATTACAGTTGTATTAGCATAAACTGAAAGGGGTGTCAGAAAGAAGAATTAATTTAGATTCTTCACAAGGAAAATGGCAAAATTGAAAATACTCAAATGTTTCTTTATTTTGATTAATCAAAAAATCAAATTACTTCCAATTAACCCTTTGACTCCTAAAAGGGCCTAAACCGCCCGCACCATATGGTACTGAGTCAAAGAATTCAATCTTTCTTA
>JAOBRB020412789.1:0-10110 GCA_027575285.2 Zoanthus pulchellus | reverse complement strand
ACAGTTTTTATGTCATATTGTTATCTTTTTAAAGGATTAGTCATCAAAACGGAAATTGACACTTTTGAAACAGTAACCTTTTAACTAAAAGTCTCTAATTAGCTAGTGTTGACATAACATCAAAATAAATAAATTGCTCTCCCATCATGGACAAAATCGAAAAAATTTAAAGCCGGTTATAATCTGTTTTTCCCCTTCTTATCTCCCGCTTCTGGAAGCCGGTTATAATCTTTTTTTCCCCTTCTTATCTCCCGCTTCCGGTTGATCTTGCTCAAATCTCCGTTTCTTTCCAGCGTTTTCTTTCCTCACTGAAAAGTTATTGTTAAAATCAAACAATTTCTTAACTATAGGTTGTTGAAATCGTTCTGTTTCAGAGTTGAAAGTATATTTTATCATTTGAATACACAAGGCTTGAGGATAGTTGTAAAACATGTGAAGTACGGATATGCTTTAAATACACATTAATTAAAACATGTTTGCTATGAAATATAACCCTACCCCGGTAATACGACCACCGCGTTAATACGACCACTTTATTTTGGCCCGTTGGTGGTCGTATTAATGGGGTTCCACAGTATTTGATATGTTTAATAAAACAGAGGTTAGAGTTATATTTCAATATTATTTTATGAAAATTTTTAACTCACTTTGCAAGACGCTAATAATAGCCGTGGTTACACGGACCGTTTTTCCCACGGGTAAGCGGACTTTAACCACGGGCAAAAAAAAAAATATTTGTGTAACCGCCTTCCCCGAGGCTAAATTACCTTCGGTTAGTTTCTATAGATACGTCAAAGAGAACAAAGAAATTACCCATGACAGTAACCGCACCGAACTAGTATGGTTAGCAGCAACCCGAGGCGGTCTAAGCCAATCACGTAACAGGAAAAAGTTAATACGTGTTGACGCGTTGACACCTGTCAGCGCCAAATTTAAAACCACCCTAGGTTAATAATGACACGTGTAACCGGCTCACCACGGGTAAAGTGAAACCCAAGATGAACCCAAACCGAGCCAGTTACCCTTGGGAACGACCTAACCCGAGGCGTAGTGTAACCACAGCTTATGTCACACATCGTAGTCACGCTTTTTAAAAACTCATAAAAATCTATATATTTACGACAAACGTACGAGTTTGGATATTTGATGCTTAAAAGTGATATTTATATAGTGAAATATAATCAGATGTTTCAATCTTATGTTTAAATTAACGCTTTTAAATTATGGCGGCCATGTTGGTGGTATGTCAAGGCCCACCAACATGGCGTTACTCTAAATATTCAGAATTTTTGTTCGCTAATAACTCCGTTAGGAATTGTTCTTTTGCTCCAAAAATTATCCCAGAGCTGTTGTTTTAATTGCTCTACAAGCTAATGAGCTCTTTATCTTATTTGGCAAAGAAATAAATATTTCGAAATTTTAAAACGTCAGTAAACCACGTGGTTGCAAACGAAGAATACTCAAAATAGTACAACTAAATACTGATATATAAAGTCTGTTATGACTTATATCTCAGAGCTGAATCTATTAAAAATTATCTCCTATAACGCGTGTTTATATATTTTTGGATTTAATGAACGCTATAAACAGATGTGCATTGAACTTATTATTTCAAAAATGAAAACCTTTGAATAACTCTTAGCTGAGCAAACAAACCTCTTCCATTGAGGGCTGTATAAGCCAGAGGAAACCCGTCTATTGGTCCTAAAAGATAGCGAGGAAAACTTGTACTCCAAGCGCCAGGAAGATGACTTCTTCCTCGTAGTTGTACAGACCCATGCGGAATATCAAGTTGTGAGACTGTTGTACGCGAGAACGTCGGAGATTCTGCCATGGACTTAGGTTTATATGTGCGGCGGTGAGATATAAACTGAGCCATCTTCATTCCTAAAGTTAATCTCTTTGCTTTTTTTATGACGGAGAAAACTCGAGACATTTTGCTTAGATTTTGAAGAGAAAGTATCTTACTTTTTCAACGTACATGCACGTGTGTTCTCAGAATCATGAAAGCTTTGTTATAACTCCAACCGTTTTGCCGCGACGTTTTATATGACTGCAACAGAGCAAATGCAATCAGTAATGTTATCAAAAAGAATTAACATTTTTCACGTTTTAAATAGTTTGGCCGAGCGAGGCCCAAGGGAGTAATGGAGTGATGTGCTTCTTAGTGCTATGCAAAAGTTCTGTAAGATTCGTAAAAAAGAAAATTATGCAACCAATATCCTGCCAAATATTTGAAGGCTAACATTTTTTATGTTGTTCTTTTTGTAGTTGAAGGAAGAAGGAAGAGGGGACGCCCACCTACGACATGGCGTAGAACTGTAGAGAAGGAAAGGAACAATCTAGGTTGGAAATCGTGGGCATCTGCAGAACTTGCAGCTAGAGATCGCCAAAGTTGGAGGAGATATTTTGACTCGGCCTCATGTGCCACATAGGCACGGGAGACTTTTGATGATGATTTTTGTAGTTCACATAAAAATAAAGTCTGAAAGTCTTTCTCCTCTGAAAAGACGAGTTTACTGACTTTGAATGCAAACTTGTGTGATGAAACGGTGTTGGATCATGTTTCACGCCTTAAATAAGGACATTTTATAAGAACAACAACGTTTAGATTATTTGCAGAAAATTTAAAAAATGTAACAACAAGATCAGGCTAAGGCTGGAAAACAATGAAAATGTTTCTATTTTAAACTTTCGAAATCTGGTATTACATTTTACGCTCGTAATACACCGGGTAAAAACAGACTGAAGCATGCAATTCATAAACTATATATATCTACTACTGTTCCACATAATACAAGTACCATGCAAAATTAGAAGTTATTCTTATGTTCAGTTTTAACCATTGTATGTGTATGTGTCAACAATATTGAACAAAAATAAAGAAAGAAAAAAAGTTTACCTCGGTGTAAGAACCTGTGAAGTTCACAACTAACGTAGACACAGAAAACAATGAAGTCAAAACAATAGATAGAACGAACATAATAGAGACAAAACAATGAAAAAGCTTCACAGGTTCTTACACCGAGGGTGAGCCAAGAAAAAGAACAAGTAACGAATAAATATAATGCTCCGATTGCGCAAATTACTGAGCCTTCATTGCTTTTTAGTGCTTTCTCTTTTTTATGTCTTTCATCACTTTTAAGGAATACTAAGCTAAATCCTTTCACCAGCCTAGTGGCCCATGGCCGGCGCTTATCTCCGGTTTCCGTAGTGTTAACCCTTTCGCTCCCAATCACTTATCAACACTCAACTTCTCCTTACATAACAAAAAGAAAATAGGACATTTGGTCATGAGAAAATGAGAATTGATCAAACAAAGCAAACTATTGAAGATTAAAAGTGAAATTCTCTCAAACTTGTTCAGTGAAAAGAATGGACTCAAGTTGGGAGAATTTAATAATTCAACTGGGACTGAAAGGGTTAATAACCGTACAGATGATTAAAAGTGAAATTCTCTCAAACTTGTTAAGTGAGAAGTATGGACTCAAGTTGGGAGAACTTAATATTTCAACTGGGACTGAAAGGGTTAAGCGGATAAGAGCCCTTGGCTGCCCCTGGACGGGACACTAATCGAGCAGACGCTGGTACTCATTTAGCTACCCCGGAATGTTGGAAAGCTGAGTTGGCTTCGGCAGAAAAGAAGGCACACAAATTTTCGAACCACGGCGAAGTGCCGGGATCGAACTGGGGACCTCCTGGCAGCAAAGTAGAGGTCTTACCAACTGCTCCAACCACGTCTGTCCTTTATGCAACTTACAGAAATAAGATGAACAAGCTAAGTTGAGGCTGAAGCAGACAAAAAACTTAGAACAACGAACCTCGGAAAATATTACTGGTTCTTATAGAAGCATGCAAGGCTTTTACTTAATAAATAGAGACCTTAAGCAACGAGGACGGGAACGTGAGCGACAACAGCTCCGAGAAATCACCTTTCTAGTTTACTCTTTATTTCTTTGTGTGTTTTATTAAGATTTTTACTTCTTTTCTTTTTTTTTGGTGAAAAGAAAAAAGATTTAATGTTTCTCTATAAAGCTAAACAAATACTGAGAATGTTTTCGCTGTAACGTCCACGTAGTCTCAACAACTCTAAAAAGAGTGTTTTCACGTTGTAATTCAGTTTAGCGACAACTCCTTGCACGTGCTCCGTTCGCTGCATTCCAACGTGCTGCATTGTATTTTCTATTGTTTTCTGCCGTCCTCGTCGGTGTCGCCGTCCTAGTTGCTTAAGGTCCCTAATATCTAAATACTACGGCCATCATTTTGATGTCTCATCTCATACCGCATAGTCTTAACGTTTACTGGCTCTACTGGTAGGCCAAACAGGACAAAATTGTAGTGAAAACAGAATCGCATGTTGAGAAAACAAAATCGTACGTTGAGAAACCAGAATCGCTATACGAGATGTGAATTCACTGAACAAGAATAAAATAATGCTAACCGAAATTAGAATATCGCTAATCGATATCGGGAAATGTAGCGTGAGAATAGGAACTTAAATGCTATTTGGGAACTGTATACAGAATTCGCTATGGAAGTTTTTGAAATCGCTATTCGAGACTGAAATCACAGTGCGAGAATATCGATTGGTTTAACTTGTCCACAGGTAGATCTACGACTACGTTGTGCTATGCCTATGGTATTACCTCTGCTTTGCTGCCATTCTTCGAACAACTTAACAGAACATTTGGTGTTATACTGCGTATTTTTGGGCTCATTTTCGGAGAGTAATAACTTTTCTTCCTCAAAGGTTTTCGGAGCTCGAAAGCGACTCGCAGACATCTTTCGAACATAAACCGCTACTTTCAAATGCACCAAGGTTTAATTCATTTTCAAGATATTCAAGTTCCAAGGGACATGCAGGATAGATTCACAATTACCATAACATAATTAATTTATTTCACAAGTAAGATACAATATTCGAGGCCGATCTGTATGGACTTTACAATGGCGAGCCGAAGGTACGCGCCATTTATTATAAGTTTCCGGCTAAGATTAGTTTTCCATTAAATTTTTTTTCACTGAAACCACTTTAGCTAATTTTAATATTACCATAGTATACACTTACGTGTGACTGTCCGTGTGCCAATAAGCTATGTGGTATTGGGAGGAGAGAAGAGTTACTCTGTAACAATAAGATTACCAGCATCACAGTTTATCTGCTAACGATACAGTTTCTTTTGTACTCAACTTACATTTAATCTAATTGTTTAAAATCTTATTAGTTGTGTAAAGACATCTGGCACGAGTCCAGCTTCTTGTTTTGTTTTTTTTCTAGGAACGTTAATATTTTGGGGGTCAAGCTGAATGTTTATAAACATATTGGAGATTTTAGCCTTAAATGTTTTTAAAACGTTTCTAATACATTCAAAGTAAGTTTTTGGTGTACATGCCTTTTTGTTAAAATTACAATCAGTTTTTTTGTCTTTTTTTAGTTTTATTACCCTGTGAATACAGCCGCCTTTCATTAGACAATTTACTCCTCAAATTACTGTCGAAAACATTGCTCAACGTACACATTTTGGATGTATTTTAAACCTGTGGTTGTATTTGATTTTTTTTTTTGCTAACTTAGGTTTTCAAACAACTTTTTCTTAAATATAAATTATTTATCGACATCCTGCGCAAAAATTGGAACTTTTTCTTTGATAATCAGCTGGGAGAAAAGGGCGAATAAGTAGAAGGGTGCAGAGTAGTTGACACACCGAAACCATGGCTCCCCGTTTCTATACGTTTCAGTGAGTCAATTATTGTTTCTAAAACTCAAACGGCACGCGTGGATTATATCTTAATGACCATATTTAGCCAAATTTTACAGCTAAGAATGTTTATTAGTCATCACATAGGTATCAGAGGTTTGTTGAGCAACATTTTATGGGAAAAAATTTGAATTTAAGATATCGAAATAAAACTTTGAATCAAAATATCCGTTTTGGAGACTTTTTCTATCATACGAACAACAATTTGGGCTTTTTTCTATCATTCTAGTTAAAAAGTACATAAAAAAAATTTCTGAAGCGGCCGTCTAGACGAGTTTGGTTTGAAGCGGTTCTCCAGAGGTATGTCATCTTTTCAGAGTGACCTAGATAAGATTTCTGAATGGTGTCAAAATAATAAAATGAAAATTAAAAAAAAAAAACAACTAAAAAATGCAAGATGAGAATTACTAGGAAAAAGAATCCTCTGGTTCGGAATTACTGTATATAAAACGATCAAAATTTGGAAACTGTAGCTATATATATAAGGACCTAGGTCTGTTTACAACTCGAATTTATCTTAGTCTTAGTCTAATGAACATTTAGGAACCTAGTGAGGTTCCAAGGAGTAGAGATAACAGGACTCGAGGTCCCTTACAAGGATCTTACTCCTGGGCCTACGGTTTAACGTCCTTATCCGAGAAGATGCGAAAGTCTAACAATTTGCAGATCAGTAGAGCAAAGGCAGCCATTTCCCGCCCGGGAATCGAACCCGAGACCTCCCGCACAATAGACTGGCGCCTTGCCAACTAGGCTAACCAGGAATCCGCATATAGACTTTGTAACAGCTAAAGTTAATGAGGCTAAGGTTAATAAGGTTCTGGGTTTGGTAAAAGAACTTGTAGGGACTTTAAGGATATTATTACATTAAGAACATTATATTGTAGTCTCGTTAGACCTTTGCTTGAATATTCATGTGGACACTTTTGTTGTGGCCTGCATCTAATTGTTAACTTTGGGAACGAAGCAGATACTGCTTTAAAAACAGTTGAGGCTACGTATACAATGCTTGAAGGTAAAAGCCCTTATTGTTCTGGGGCTCGGACAGTGGTACATTCAGACTGATCCGCACCATATGCAAGGCATTTGGGGAACATGGAAGTGACGGAGCGGATGTTGCGTCGCATTTCAACACATTTTTGCTTGGTAAGGAAGAAGAGTCAAATCTGGTGAGTTTCCGAGGAAACCGAAAGTGGCCAGATGCAAAGACGGTAGATTTCGACTTGAATTGTGAAGTGTATCAAGCAGGTGTTAAAGCCCTTGGAATAGTGGACAAAATGTTAACCGCTTCTTAATGGAGGCTTTTAGAATCAATTGTGGGCATAGCATGAGAAACCATTATATGAAACTTCAACTTTCCCTACAAAAGTGGCAACAAAATGCAGCCCCACTTTTGAAGGGGGAAATAATTTTTGATGAAAAGCTTGCACTGATCAATCGTGACAAGCGATACGAAGCGCTGTTTAAGAGTCCTGACGAGTCCATTGATGAAATTACCAAGCAGATTCTAGAAAATAAATATTATTAAAACCAATGTAGTGAGTGAAAGAGACTTTGCTCAGTTGAACCTGCAGTTACGTATCAAGCCATCTGCTCGTATGGTCACACATGAAGCTCTCATTATGTGGCGAAACAACAAAACGGTTTCGTGGCTGGAAAAATTGTCACAACAACAAAAAGATAATCTTTTTTCTGACGCCAAAAAAAGCGCAAGAAGCTGGATTATTGAAAAACATAAACTGATAAAGAAAGATAAAAAAATTCATCAAAAGTAAAAAAGAAGTAAAATTAACAGAAAAACAAGAGAAAGAAAAGCAAAGAAAAAGGAAAAGGCACTCGATATCGTTAATGCCTCTAACAATCTGTTGTGCTATGGTGGTGTATGGACTTCAGAGAAGTTGATGGATGAATTCTTGGCAGTTTTGGTGCATCCAAAAGATGCTGTAACCGCACAACTGACGTTCCACAAAGCAGCAGGTTCCAAAGCCCTGTAGCCATTATTTTCAATCAGAAACACGAGCAGGGGGTAAACGAACGATATTTTCATTTGAAGAATTGACTTCGCATTTGCGAGAGGTCATTCAATTGAAAAACCTTCTCGACAAGTCTACATTTTCCAACTCTGAACCACAACTTCACATGCGAGAGAACTGGGTAGAACGTTTAACAGAGGAATAGGATAAAGTCAGTAAGATCGAAGCTTAAAAAAGCTAGAACAAGAAAGGATGCAGAATCATCGCAGTCATTCCTCAGTGCATTTAAAAAGAAAATCCATTGCTGTTGCTTGGGCGTAGGTTTAAGCATAAGATTAAAAAAACAGCTGAAGATGCCCCACGGTGGTTCGACGGGTTAGCCGCCACTCGTTCACATACCTCAAAAGGACTCTTAACTACTATTGTTCGGATAACCTTTTATATAACCGTAGAAGTTAGGATTTATGGCAAGCAAACTCAATCCTAAATGTTTTCAGGATGCCCAAACCTGATCTGAGATCGATCGAGCATCCTGAAAACATTAAAGTACGAGTTTGTTGCCATAGATTTAAACTTCTCCGGTTTCATAAAATGGTTATCTGAATGATCAAGTGGTTTGAATATTACTGATTAGGTCCTTTTGAAGTATGTGAACGAGTGCTAACCGGTTCGACGGGACAGTCAAACGTATTGACAAACTAATAGAAGACAAACTAAAAACTAAATACTTTGTAATCTACGATCTAAATGGGGATGAGGAGTATTTTTCAATGCCACTTTTGCAAGATTTAAAACAAGGAGATCATGCAATTCTCTGCAGAGATGTACAAATCCATTTCATTGGAATATTTAATATATATTTGTACAAAACTATATAATAGTAATAATAATAATGTTAATGATAAGAATTATTATTATTATTTAGTTTTTTTTTAATTTCAGGTTACAAAATAACGCAAAACTTAAAATTAGCATTTTCAAAATTTTGGCCACGCCCCTTAGCACCCTTAATTTAAGTAAACTTAGATTAATGAAGCTAAATTTGATGAATAAGTCTAATATACGACCTAATGGTATATATTAATTGAGACAACGCGAAATTACAAATGTTTTTAAGAAAATCTAAGGTTAAATACATGTTGGCATATTTTTCCCATGAAGGCCATATTTTAATTTTAGTAGAATAAGTTATAACTCAAACTTTCATTGATGCCTTCTCAGCTTTACAAAATAAATTTTCTTTTTAAAAGACATTGACTTTTACCATTAGTCATTACTATCAAGGGCACGAATTTGTATGGTTATTACACGACTTCAGTTATTTTCTTAAAGAATGGTCTAAAAATTTAAGAGGCGGCTTGAGAAAAAACAGTTACTGAAAACGGCTCCAGTAAATTACTCGGTCCATGTACTGTTCCCCGAAATGCAGTCAAAGGTAGTATTTCTAAAAAGATTGAATATGTGGAATTCGGCAGTGTTTTTTGTGTGACAGAAATCTCTATTAATTTTGTGTACGGCGATACGTTGGCAGAGCAAGACGCAACCTCGTACCCAGGCTAATTTCACGTAGTGACGTCTACGTCAGTGAAATGACCCTGGGTGCGAGGTTGAGCGAGACGTATAGCTAAACGTAAAGAGTTCCAACATTTGATTTACATTTGATTTTCAATCATTCAATTTATCTAACGTCCATCCCAAAAATAAGGCCGACAAACATGTTATGGATATAAATTTGAACAAAATACTTACAGTTTGTTCAGTGCTGCCTTAGTTTATACATAAAACATTTGGTACAAAATCTTGAGATTTCGTGCACAAGATGCTTCAGCATTCGCCATCTTGCATGGTTGGGTACCAATTTCAAACCACGTGACCACGTAACTAAAAGGTCTATTAGCAGTTAAATTTCAAGTTTTTGTTCCCGTATCGTTTTCGTTTCTTGAGACAACAACAAGTCTTCTTCTTCTGTACCAGCAGTACAATTTATTTCTTTTCTCTAAAACTAACAAAAAACCATAACTACTCATTTTATACACTATTTTCTACTATGACATTGCGTTACATAAAATGATTACTCAAATTTTGTATTTAGTTATCTAAATCGATTCTTAAAAACATTCTACAGCATTTCCTAGTTTAGTGAACGAGTAAACTCCGATTACTTGAAATTCCTTAAGGTGAAATACGTCAATGTTATACCGATTACATATAGTGAAGGTCGGGTGGCTTGCATGCAGCATCTTCAACCTAAAACATATTCAAAATATGGAATTTTAGATTTCTTCAAACACAAAGAACTCTAACATTAATATCAAAATGTATATTGTTTAATAGAGATATCACATTTTGACTCAGATAATGTCAAATAACCAGTTGATATA
>JAOBRB020412678.1:0-10111 GCA_027575285.2 Zoanthus pulchellus | reverse complement strand
TTTCTTTGTTCAAACAAAATTTCTATCATCAAAAGTTTATTTTACACCGTAATGTCCTGTCTATCTTCTGCGTCCCAGGGACGCATTACTTTTCATTTTTTGCGTCACAAATTATTTTTTGCGTAAAATATGCAATATTTTCCGTTAATGAAAACCCTGAATTAGCACCATCTGCCCCCTTTTAAGTTTTAGGTGCATAGTTTGCTGGTGCCGATATATTGCACTCTATATTGTACGTTTATCCGATTTACCTAAAGTTGGTCTCTGGGTTTCCTTGATATGGGTTTAGGATTCTTTCCAAGAGATGCTTTGTACCTACAGGTGGAATCTATATTGCTTTTAAAACTGAAAACTGAATTCTGGAAACCTTCAACTGAAATTCTACGTTCATGTAGATTCTGGATTAATTAGCTTAACTGGATTGAGAATAATTTCAACTGTAATTTAGATTTGTGCAACTGAAATCTGAAAGCGCAGGTCAGTTTTTTATTTCTTTAACTAAAATCTGTTTCCTTCCTCTCGGTTTGGGAATTGCAGGTTTTGGAAATAAAATATGGTTGGGAGCCTAAGGCTTTGATCAATTCCCTTCCCCAGTGCTCTTGATTTATTCTCAGAATAGTTCGCCGAATGATTATTGGTTGCGCTAATTATAACAACATGTAAAGGTGAAATATAGCAACCTCAACGAATTTTCAAATGAATACCTGTATTTTTATGTAAGCTTGTTGTGATTTGTACTGTTTACGTTCAAAGGGTGTATAAGTGAGATTGTGATATAATAATACTTTATCTAACGTCAATTGCGAAGGAAGTGGTTGCCCATTTTTCCTAGCCAGAAGCTAATGTTAAATCGCTCGACGGCTCAGATCTTGGCGTGAAAATCGAATTTGCTGAGGGAGGAAATCCGGAGTACCCAGAGAAAAACCCTTGGAGTCAGATTGAGATACGAATCTCAGCCCACATGACGAGCCCAGGAATTGAACCCGGGTCGTAGAGGTGGGAGGCACGACTGATGACCACTATGCCATCCTGTCAGAGTTTAACAATTTTCCCCACCTTAGGTAAACCCTATGTAGGAATTCAGAAATATTTCCTTCTGGAATCTGAAATCGTAGTCTTTTGAATCCTAATCCAGGTCCAGGAAAATAGAATTGGATTTTGTTTTTGGATTCAAAATTCACTTTGAATTCTTGGACTCGTTGTCTGCATCATAGGATTCAGAATTTAAGACTGTCACGGATGACCCTATATGGGGCGACACAAAGCAGTCTATGGTAGGGAATGTTTTTCTGCATTGATTAGCAAGCCTTTTGTTGTTCAACAGGTTCAGTGTTATCCATGTAACTCGTGTACACCCAACAATTTGAAGCAATGTGCCAAAGAACATCGCAAGATGTTTCACTGCTTATCTCCAATGGAAGATATCAATTCTTCAAAGGTAGATTAACACTCCATTGACAAAGAAATTGATGTAATATTCTGTTATGAAAATGATTTTTGATTGTGGCGATTTTGGCTTTAATCCTCGTCGGAGTGAGTCGCATTTACATGCCACATTCACTCTGATAAAGGTCTCCTTTTGGAAGTTCACAAAAAATGTTTAAATTCACAGCGGTGTAAGATCTATCCTTTTTAAAAGCGTTTTCTGTAGAACCATTGATACAACATTAAATTTATACAATTCCGTTTGACGAGTTTATTGGAGTTTAAGTTGTCTGTATGTTCTTTTAAACAGGGTGCGTTCTGTCTTTTTAACTACAATGTCAGCGTCTACTCCTTTCTCACAGGTAAACCATTTTTTCTAGCATACTGCATTGTAATTGGTTTCTACTACAACGCTTTTCGTGATAAAAAAAATCGTAACAAGTCCCGTTTTGTTATAATATCAGAGAATTTCATCAATAATTTAATAGAGTGGTAAAGTTTGACGTCACAAAAATAGAAATTTGTGAACTCATGGAATTTTATAAGATCATCCTTGCTAAAAATCAGCACCTTGGAGCAAGTTGCCGGTGAGATATTACCACAGTTATGCACTACTGACTCCATACATATCCATCTAAAAATGGCAATACTTTAGTCTACTACTAGCATGCATGAACCAGTAACTATGACATATATAAAAAACAACAGCGTACCACCCCAAATTATCAGTTGAACAATTTTTAATACTTAGAGCCCAGATGTACTTGTTTAGATCATTTCAACCTGTTCTTTCCATTGTCGCCGTTTAAATCACTCTACGATTAGTTTTTAACTTTGACTCAAACAATCGTGATAAAGGTCCGTACAGCTCACCGTTTTTTCTCTCGCCAGTATTTGCCTACGTCGGAGGTTTGGTCGTATTCATGAGCACTTTTCTTCGCTTTGTTGTCCATTATGTGTTTCGAGGCTTCTTCATTATTATTCGCTGGTGGAAATTAAAATATGGAGCAAGGGATGGCAACAGGACAAGAAGTCAGGGCGCAGCTGGCCAAAGCCTAAGCGAGATGGCCAGTGAACCATTCCAGTGTATCGATGTTCAAGAACAAAATATGACGTGCAGTGAGACAAATCTGGGCTCAGATGATGTGAACAGTTTAATAAGTGTTGCACATGACGAAGGATTTCTCTCAGCTTCTACTGGTTAAGAGCCGTATGACACGAAACTTCTGTAAAGTTTGAAGTTCGATAAAAAACAGAAAAGGTACGGCTGTTTTAATTTAAGGTTATTTGGGACGAGAAACAGGCAATGAGTTCGTCCCCGATTCTCTATTTTTATGTATAGACTAAGCGAAATAACATGCCAACTTTTGATTCTACGGAAGAAGTCACGTTTTTTGGTCACCCGAGTTCTTGGCCGAGCGACTTAAAAGGGAAAAATTTTGCGATAAAAATTGGGAATTTCGTAACGCTATATCTCCGCGGAATTTCATTGCATTACTTTAAAAGTTGGCAGAACTATGTTTTTTATGTTCTTTTAGAAAATCGAAAAACTAGTTTCGTGTCATATGCTATTTAACAAGGCACTACAGTTTGTGTTCTATTTCATCAATAGAATCTTTTCGTATAAAGAGAAAGAATTTATCAAAATTGCGTGCAGAGCAAAGGATATAGATTAGCTCAAATTTTCAAATGAATAATTATACTAGAGTTTTGAATATAAGAACAATAGATGAAATGAAATAGATTGTATTTATTGTGGCAGTTGGATAAATAATTCAGTTTTTTCTTTGTCTCACGACAAGTCATGACAGCATCATGCTAGTTTTCCTCAGGCGATGGGGTCGGGGGTCGACTGGTTCTGATATAGCATTGTGTATGGCGCTGGTTTGTTGTAATTGGCTAATTTCGATGAGGCTATTGTTTCCATGTTGCTCGTTTTCCTCAAACGTCCGCATGCTTGTGCATCGCAGGTCGAAACGTCGCAAACTTTTGTCGTGAGAAAAGAGAAAATAACTGAAATTATTAAACCTAATATTGCTACAAATTCTAAATTTTTAAACATTCCATAAATATAAGAGGTAAGTTAAGAAATTATTTTCCAATCATTTTGTAGTGTGCATGTGTGAAACACTTCAAAAAAAGCGTGAAAATTTGGAAAGTTAAAAAATCTGTCGGGATCATCAGTCCAAACGATTTTAAAAGGCTAAAAATGTATCCTTGCCAGAAGCCAGATTGCAGGTGAAAATTTTCGACAAAATATTACCACAGTAATATTACAATGTTTCTGTCAGTCATTTGTGTCCACGGTCATGGGTAAATTCTTTTCGTTTAGGTGCGATGCTTCATTCATCTATTGGCCGTTTACTCATTTACAACTTTTATCATCTGTGCCTGGTCAATATCCTAAAAAGAACATTACCATATAATAAAGTCATCAAGTTTCCTAACCAGTCCACTCTGCTAGCAAAATGCTAAATTTTGGCAATGAGTCATTTTTCATCTTATTTCTGAAGTTTAGAACTCTATTCGGAAGCAAAAATTGTGTCCAGTTGAACAAAAAAAACTTTGCGGCTGTATTATACAAAATTTGAACAGACAAATAATAATTTTTCTAACTTTGATAGATAGCTGCTATTTTTTTTACTAAGATGTTATATTTTTGTATTGATTTCATTTAAACCGTAAATTAAAATAGATGAATGACTAAAAGCCTGCCCATACGAGAAGATTCAAATCATGACAAGAGCATAGTGTTATTTTCTGCACTTTTATTATTATATAGGTCGACTGATCAATAAAATTTCCTGTTTCTTTAACGAATCACGTACCGTATCTTAGATGGAATATTACTTCGTGTAGAGGACACAGCATTAAACAAGGTTTGTGATTGGCTGAAATAAGGTGGGGGTAGGCTTTATCTTTCTTTTGATTGGTTCAAAAAACTGTGTCCTCTACACGAGGTAAAAGCCGTTAGATGTAGCCGCTGCTTAACAATGAAAATGTTGTGATCTTCAGTTAAACTTGTTTTTGGTATCTACTTCATGCCGGTATAACAGCCTGGGGGTACGGGGTAAACGCCCACATGAGTATACGGGAACATACCGCCCTATAGGGTATGTGCTTTGAGCTCTGGAGTCTTGGATCTATAGGGTATCTTATTTGTTCGAAGTCTGCATTCGGCTAACTTACTTGGCATAGGTCAGGGATCTAACTTTCTGGGGTAGGGTGAAGTTTCTAGTGTTGAGATAGTTATAGACCTTATTCATAAATTGCGGCGATTTTGATATTCTTTTGTATTAGCCCTACTAGCCTCGTTTTGAGTAGCATATTCTTTTCAAAATTTAACCCAAGAACGAGGCTAGTAGGGCTAATTTGAATGAAGACAAAAGGATGTTTAAACTTCCGCCATTTATGATTAAGGTCTATGATAACATTTATCCAGCATCAACAAACCGACCAGAAGAGACGAGACGCCAGTTTTATAATAAAAAAATAGGTACACAAAGTGTACACGTGTCTACTCCCTTGTTTTGGTGCATATTGCTTTTAGTTTTATGTGTGGGAAACTGCAACATGAAATCCATGTTTTCCGTTGATTTATTTTCTCTTACAATTGAGATTTCATTTGTGATTGGTCGAAATTAAACGCCTGACCGACTTTCCTCGGCATCACCGATCACTTATTGATTAGCGGTTGCATATCGACAAGTTAACAAACTTTTTTTCCGTCTTAGTGTCTTCCTGTGCATGCGCAGTACACACAAAACTATTAAAAAGCTACAGTTAGGCAGCATTTGTATGATTTGGACTTAAAGGTCAGGGAAAGGATACCAGTTTTAAACTTTCATGGGTCTGGGATAAGGTCAGGGTTTTGAGCTTAGGGCGGTCAACCCTGCCCAAAATCTAGTGGAGTACCCCCTGGGTATACCAGTTAGGATTCCCTAAGAAGGAGGTACTATACTTCCCAAGGAGACTATTAAGGGTGACTATAAGTATTAGTTAACAATTCTCTCGGAAGTCGAGATGAATATTTGCAGAACTCTTACCGAGATGCTAAATGTTTAAATAAAAGCCACTATTTACCGGCTGTGAAATATTCCTAATAAAATTCAACTTGAGATATATCATCTAACGTCCCAAATCTTCCACGCGAGTTGAAAGAAAAACAAAAGGAGATAAAATAAATCTTTTATTGACGAGAGATTAGTTTTTCGATTTTCTAAAAGATCGTTGTAAAAAACATACTCTGCAAAGTTTGGAAGAAATTCGATAAACAGAAGAGTTAGGGCTGTTTCAATTTAAGGTTATTTCCCTAGTTTTTGGCACCCTAGTTTGGTGGACTGGGACGAGACACAGGTAATGATACGTCACCAAAACGTCATCTTGTTGGGGATCATTTCTGCGTTCGTCCCCGTCGCTCTATTTTTCTGTATAGACCAAGCAAAATAGGATGTCAGATTTTGATTCTACAGAAGAAATCACATGTTTTTGGTCACCTGAGTTCCTGGCCGAGCGACTTGAAGGAGACAAGTTTTGCAATAAAAATTGGGAATTTCGGAACGCTATACCTCCGCGGAATTTCATTGCATTACTTTAAAACTTGGCAGAACTATGTTTTTTATAACGTTCTTTTAGAAAATCGAAAAACTAGTTTCATGTCATATGCTATTTAAAGGCCTGTACTAACTACATATCATGCTCCTTTGATTTTTCTAAGTAGCCTAAATATATTTCTTCAGATCTCTTTTAAAAATCTATATAATAATTAATAAAATCTAAATTTACAAGTTTAAAACATGTTTTAGAAAATTTAAGCAAAAATGAAAGCAAGTTTTCGCAGTTCATGCATGAACGAACATTCGTTCGATTCGTTCAATGATTGCGGGTTTTCCCGCCATAGTTATATGGCCACAGTTTTAGAATTTAACTGAACAACATAAAGTTCTATGTTACAAAACTTTATAAAAATATGGCTAAATAACTTATATTTTACTTCTTTTTTACATATAAAAGACAAAAAAATTTTATCTGTAAGTACTAGAATTTATAGAATTTAAAATAACGAGTATAGGCAAATCCGATAAAAAAAAACCCAAGCATCCTATTTTCAAGTGAAGTTTGTTTTACAAACTATTTTTAAGAATTAGAAATCCTGCTTCAGTAAACCAATAAGAAAATGGAGTGCTTATGAAATGAGTATTTAGGAAGAGAAATTTCGGAAAATTTGTATAGATTATATAGCTCTAAGAATAAAACCGTCTTTAGCTTTTGAAAGTTTTGAAGGAACTCTCAAGATTTCAAAAGTAACATATCTTCTATAAATGGCTAGCCACACCGATACTTAGCATTGTTTTAACTTCTGCTGTTATTTGATGAGGTTATGATAGCCTCGACCTGTCCAATGGCGCTCCACTGAACTTCCTGAAAAGAAAGAATAAATGTCAGCTATACACAATTCAAGCTCGCTTTTTATTGTTCCTTCTAATTAATTATTATATGGCCATGTCTCAAAAAGACTGGAAACAAACAAATTCAAGAATTTGATTGGCTAAAATCGATCTTGACCGCGATCTAGATTTTTCCATCTAGACCGGCATCTAGACCGCGCAGGGAAGCAAATAAAATTATTTGTTTTTCTCCTTTGCTTTCTTGTTTGGCCATATAATAAACATCATATTAACCGCGCGGAAGGTCTGTATGGCAGAATCGTGACCTCGGTCGCTGGTAGAGCCCTCACTGTATTCGGTCTGTACGGCCGACCTCGGTCAAGATTCTCCTATACAGACCTTCCGCGCGGTTAATAAGATGTAAATATCGACAAATATTTAGATTGATTTTACCATAAAAGTTAACTTTTTAATTACCACATTACAAAGACTCCAGCATGCTGTGGCTGGCTTTGTTGTAAACAAATATGTTAACAAAATATCTACCATTATGGTTTTAGCAGCCCTGGCTGCCTATAAAGAACACAGGGACTTCTCGCTACTAAAATTGTTCATAAGTTTCTCTATAATGATAACTGGCCCTCCTACTTGCAACTAGAAATAAGTAAACCTGTCAGGAACCTCCGATCTAACATAGCGCTAAAATTAGTTCCCTCACTTACTCCTGGAACTTTTCGACACTCTGCCGCTACTCTTTTTAATAGTCTTCCTCCGGACACTAGGGAACTGTACGGATTTTAAACTATTTTGTAAATCACGCAAGACCATACTTAATGAAGTTTGACATCATCGTTTTCTAACGCACCGTGTGGAGTATGTTCATACCATTTTTCTTGATGTTCTAATCCATTTCTCTTACACAAATCCCAATGGATATTCTTAGCAACGTTATCGTGCCTCCTCTTGTACTCTTTCTGAGCTAGTTTTTCACATTCACTATGTGTTGCACACTTTCTATTCTTTTCCCACACAATTTACAAAGAGGACAATCGTTACTTTTATCGATACGATGCTTTATATAGTTTGTCCTTATCGCCTGTTCCTGAGCAGCACACAATAGAGCCTCCGTTTCAATTTTTATATCACTTCTGGATAGCCAATACCACATTTTTTCCTTATCAACTTTTTCAGATCTTTCTCTAATGAACTGTCCATGCATCTTCTTTTCCATCCATTTTTGAGATACAGAAACTCCTTTAATTAGAGTTTCCTCGGATTTCAAAACATGGTAACCCAAACTTTTATTTTCTTCTCTAACAACTTGTTCTACACTACTCATCCCCCTATGGCCTTCCTTTTTCTTCACGTACAACTGGTTTATGTCACTCTTCAGTTGCAATGCTCCATAGATGGTCTAGATTTTCTGTCAATTCTTTTCAGTTCACTATCTTTCCAGTCTATTATACCAGCTGCATATCTAAAAATCGCGACAGCCCATGTGGTGATTGCTGTTGTTTTGTTCTTGCCATTTACCTTTGATTTCAAAATCAATCTAAGCCTCCTTTTATACTCCTTTATTGTTTTCTCTTTCATTTCATTTTCTTTGATCTTATCTTATCATAGCTCAACTATGCCTAGATACGTGTATCCCTCCTGTTCAACTTCTTTTATAGTTTCGTCATTTGGGAGCTCATTTCCATGACATCTAACAATTTTCCCCCTCTTCATTACAAGAACACCAAATTTCCTAATCCCAAATTCCATCCCAATATCAGTACTAAATATATGGACAGTTCGTACCAGAGAATCAATTTGTTCTTCACTCTTACCATAGAGCTTGAGGTCATCCATGAATAGCAAATGATTCAAGCTCAATTCCTTCTTTCCCCAGTCATACCCTGCCTTTACTTTCCTTAGGACCAATAACATCGGAATCATACTCAAAACAAAGAAAAATGGTGATAAGCTATCCCCTTGGAAAATTCCTCTTCTAACTTTTACATCTCCAAGATCTTCCTCATTCGACGTAAGCAAAAGTTTCTACTGTTCCATACTTTTCTCTAAAAACTTTCTTACATTTTCAGCAATGCCAAACATTTCTATGCACTCTTTAATCCAGCTATGGGGGAGAAAATCATAAGCCTTTTTATAATCTACCCACGTCATTGCAAGATTGGTGTGTCTTTTTCTACAATCCTTTAAAACTGTTTTATCATAATTTAATAATTGATCTTTCGTCCCTCGACTCTTGCGTTTACAGCCTTTTTGTTCTTCTGGTGACAAGTTCTCCCCTTCCAGGTAAGTAAACATTTCTTCAGCTATTACACCTGTCAATAATTTCCACATCAGCGGAAGGCAAGTTATCAGATTATAATTGTCAACTACATTTCCTTCTGATGGGTCCTTTTGGCACAAAACCGTGCGACCATAGGGCATCCAATCAGGCAAATCATTCTCCCCCATCAAAACTTTATTCAGTTGGTCAGCAATTCTCTCATGAAGGCTGGATAGACTTTTAATCCAGAGTCCCTGGACTTTGTCTTTTCCTGGAGCTTTCCAACTTGGCATCTTTTTACACTGCTTTTTGATCTTGTCAACAGTTATATTCAATCCTTCCTGGAGATGTTGTTCTTTATTCATTTCCTCCTTCAGATCTTTTAACCAATTCGCATCCTTAATTATGTTCTCTTTCAACACACCAAATCTCACCCCTAATCTTTCTACTCTCTTCAGCATTTGGCACATCTGTTGATTCGAGTCCACCTCCATTTAACTCTGTATAAATCTTTTTCTGATCAACGTTTAAGACCATGTTTTGTCTAAATTGTGTTATTCGCTGTTCGTACCTGTTCGCACTTTTCGCTAAAATCCTTAATTTGAGTTCTTCAATCACCTTTTTTATTCCTTTGCTTTTCATTCTATACTTTTCATCTTAGGTGCTAACTCACCCTTCGATTCCCTGTTCAAGATACTGTCATGCCTCAGTCTTATAATATCGCCTTCAATTCTACGTTTCCACTTAGGAAACTGTAATAAACTGTAATAAACCATTATTATTATTATTATTATTATTATTATTATTATTATTATTATTATTGTTTTTCTTTGTGGTGCAAATGGGCGGATATGATAGTAAGTTGATAAGTGTAATACCTTTGGCATTAAAAAATCTGCAACGAAATCTATCCAATGTTTACCTAAGCTTCTTATTAACAACATTTCAATTCCTACCATTCAAATTGATGATCACTTTTGTTATTTGGGACGCTATTTTGATTTTAGTATGTCTGATAAACAAC
>JAOBRB020412570.1:0-10111 GCA_027575285.2 Zoanthus pulchellus | reverse complement strand
TACTCGCGCCATGTTCTAAACTAAAAACTACGAGATAGCCTGGAGCGAGCTAATTCTTATAGCCAATGAGCGCGTTCTTAAGAAACATAGTAGTAACCAGCTCTCCGAGCGGCCAGTACAAGGCCGATCCGATCTGTAATTCGCAGACGAATAAAACCCGAGGATTTTCATTCGGCTGCACGCAGGCTATAAGAGAAAGACTCTAACATTCTGAATAATAGAAAATAGAATACAGAAACTAGAATGTAAATGGTACAGGGTGGAAAAATATTTTAAACTAATAGCAAAGAGCAAAAAGATGTTAAAATATTTCTTTGTATATTCTGAAGGTGCACCAACAAATTTTGGCCTACTACAGAAACTTCAAGACAAATGGAAGAAAGAAGCTACTGTTGAAAAGATTGGTACCTATGCTACAACACACAAGTTAACATACATTAAACACCCTAAAGAAAGCTTTTCTTCCAAGCACTATGCAACTCACCGAGTTCTTTCAAGCCACTTTCACCCTCACAAAGTTAACAAAGACTTGCATTTGCGTGATTATCCTAGCAATTCTGGACCAGAGCATATTCCTATCATAACAGTGCCAAGAGGTCAATGTATTCTTCAAGTGCCAGTATCATGTGACTGAACAAGTTAAAATTTCATTTTTAAAATTTTGCTCATACAACTTTTTGATACAATGTTTTCAAGAATTATTTAAAACTTGATGTTTTATAAAGTATAAGTCAGAAAGTATTTTTTCCATGACATGGTTGAATCAAATATTATATTAAACTTGAAAATGATTATTGCAGAAAATGCTGTCTGTCCTTATCAAAACTTTCGGGGTATCCCAGAATGCATTTGGGTCGTGCAAATGGCGGGAAACACGTTGGGGCAAGATAGACGGCTTTAGCGCGATCTGTAAACTGAAAAAATCCTAAATATTTGCACTATATCTCAGTACTAGGCCTGAGTTTTGTTGTGAAAGCTGTTTTGTCATCAAAAAATTCAAAGCCAAACATCGTTGATTTTCCCGTTCTAAAAACGACGCAAAACGGTATTTTTTTTTCAATTTTTGCACTTCAACTAATGACTTTCTGCAGAAATGACAGTTTATTCTTGCATCACTGGCTTTCCAAACCAAAAGAAACTACTAAAGTTTGATTTAAAACCTGAGTCGAAACATAGTTTTCTTGTTTAGGAAAGATTGAATTCTTTAACTCAGTACCATCGTGCGGGCGGTTTCGGCCCTTTTAGGAGTCAAAGGGTTAAGGTACATAAATCAGTGGAAGTCTGTTAAGCAAAATTGTCACGAATACTACAAAGTAAACACGCCAACATCAAAATTGAAATGTCACTTTTGCTAATAATTATAAAAACTCCAGCTTCTTTAAATACCCAAACTGGCTCATGCTGAATACAAAATTTCTGAACAAAAGCATTCGGATAAGTTAACAGAGGGTATTTTCTTTCAAAGCTAGGAACCCCCTTTTGTGTCCTGCTTTACCTGTTAGTAATGACTGTTGCACTAACATAACTATTCAAATCCAACATTACTGTCACAATGACTTTGAGCTTGCCATTATTACTTAGTACAAGCATCGCAAACAGAATTTGTTCTCCATTTATTAACAGTACTGTCAAATTATTTTCTCTTTTTCAAAAAACCAAAAAAAATAAAATTTATCTTTAGCTAGCATTTCAATTATGCCAATATGCAAGAATTAAACTAATTTTCAGTACTTTTATTTTTTTACTATTCCTTCTCTTTCGTGTTCTTTCTTCCAATTTGGGAATTGAAATTTAACATTGTGAAAGTCTGGAAAAAGAACTGCAAGAGTTCTCTCAAGTATGATTGCGGTTAGTCCCCAGACGGGTGCTGGTCCATTGATAAATACAGGATAAACTATTCCACTCTTGAATCTTGTGTATCGTTGATTGCTAGGGTGTATCAAATGTTCCAGTGACAGTGTGAAAACTGAAGACACCTGTTGAATACCCAACATTTTATTTGAGTGAACAGCAGACAAGACGTTTTTCTAAATATACACTACAGCTCTGATGACTATAGTTGGTAGAGTGTAATTGATCGAACATATCTGTTATAATTGCAGTGATAGAACACAAATTTAATTGAATTTTTTCAATTTTTTGTGCGAAAAAAGTAGCAATGTCATTAGCCAATGTTTTCTCATCAGTGCACAGGCGAAAGACAAGATCGAAATTCATGTTTAGGAGCTGTTTTCAAGCAGCAAAGAGTTTCCGCTGATCAGAATTGTCATCTTCAATAAACTGCTGGTAGAACGAAGGCAGTACGTGCACATTTCATAAGGAAATGATTCATTTTTGTCTTTAAAATCAATAAAATCAGGATGGGTTCTCATTTGTCTCCACTTTTTTTCGGCAGCCCCCCTGATTTGCTTTGCTCTTTTGATCTCATCATTAACTCGGTTCGTGGGCAGGCGAATAGTAAATCAATTTCGATATAAAAGGAGCAAACTTGTCAAGGGTGGACTCCAAAGTGGAATTATATAAGTGCACTAGCTCATCGAGATCGTTGGCGCTATCAATAATCAAATCTGTGTTGAGTAATTCGTTCCCAAATGCTTTAATTTTTCTTAACGGAAACATGCTTTTTCTTTGGCCGAGGACACCATGCAATGGTCAGAAATCAGTAGTCGTTGCTTTTATCAAGAGACACAAATTTACCACCAACGGCTGCCATTTTGATTGAGTGAACTAGGAGCTGTGCAAACATGCCAGTTCGCAAAACCAGGCGCCTTGAATTGGCCGAAACTTTTTTTCAAGTTGTTTCGCATTCCTGATAGGGCTAACTAGACCCGCGAAACAGGTTTTTAAACAATAAAAAATGCACTCGAAAATCTTACTGTGCATAAAATAAGTAACCATTCTAAAGGTTAATGAGAGGATGAGAAGAATAAAAGTTAAGCCAAGAAAGATTTTACATATTGGCCGATTTGGTGTATGATAACTGATTTGATACATTGGAGAACTGAAAACAGTGGTTGATATAAATATTTTGAGGGCCTAACAACGTTGTGTTAAGATCATAAGGGCGATGCCTTTAGACTGATGCACATTAAAAGGTTACATTTACTTCAGAATTAATTATTAAAACATAGTAAGTGTTATAATATTTAATTAAAGAAATATACAGGTATACAGTACCTCGGATGGATTTACTTTTAGAGTAGAAATGTCATAATTGTGAATATACCCAAGAACTGGTGTAATGGCAGTCGTTCCGAGCTACAAAAAAAGTATAATTCTATTTAACAGTTGAAATAATTGAAAGTTTTACAACTGCAGCTACCTACTGTAATTAAAAAGAAACACTCAAAGGTCATCAATGCGAGATCATACTGATGTAAAATAAAAAAGCTAATAATACTATATGTACAAGGCCCCTTTTGATTGTGATAGCAGACTTTCATGTAATGAGGATTCTCCTAACCCTATCTGGTATTTGAGGTAATGAAGCCCAGACTTCTATGTGTTCCTTTGGTAGTCCAAGTTCTTCTTCTGTTTCTCTAACTGCCGTTTGAACGAGGCCTACATCATGTTGATCCTTCATTCCACCAGGAAAACTGTTAAAAATTAATATTAGGTAAAAATCAATAGATATAACTTATAAATTAAAATACACTCTCTAAAGGTATTAGATAGATTAATTATTGCAAAATGTTGGCGGGGATTCAAGACAGTTTTGAGTAATATATGTAAAGTACTCAGTTCAAATATACGAAACAAATTTTTAATCTCAACATGTTTCGGCATATCTTATGCCATTTTCATGTGCAATCTGGCATTGTGAGCTTTTCTTTATAAGTTCTATTGCTTTCAAGGACTTACTTTGAAATCATTCGACTAATTCCTACTCGTGTTCGTGAGGTTTTTCAGTTTTCTAAATAATTTATGTTCATTCTGTACTGGTGCATGCATGCAGGCATGATTGTCTTTTACATTGAATACAGCAATTAAACCAAAAAAATCCTTTAAGAAAAAAACCCAAATAAACAAACTCAAATTCAAAAAAACGAAGAATGAAGCGAAATGAGTAAATACAAGTTAATCAATATTAAAACTTGGAGAAAGAAAAATCAACAATACACTAAAAACATGTCTTCAAAAGAACTTTCGAATGCAGAGGTCAATCTACTTGCAAAGGGACTAAAATTCGTTCCAAATCCAAAAACAAAAAAAGCTATGTTAAGACGCGAATTACTACAAGATTTCAAAATATTTGCCAGAGGAATGCATCAACAATATTTGTATGCAAATAGTAAGGAAAAGCCGCATCCTTATCATGTCAAATCTAATGGGATCCTCCTTTCACTCAACTGTTGCTTTAGAAAGCTTTCTAGACAAGGTAAAACTACAAATTTCCAAAGCCACAATTTCCAAATCTAAAGACCTCACAAAAGGCGAAAGAAAAGCCCTGAAAATTCTTAGAAACGATAGGAACGTAATCCTCAAAAAATGCCGATTAAGGCACACCCGGTGCACCCCCCCCCCCCCCTCCAGCGTACGCTACTGTACCAATATACCGCTTAATGAAACTATATATACAGCAATAAATTTTATCCTTCCTCTCAGACTCATTTTTTGTTCAATGATCATATTGCTGGACTGGTTATGTGCTCTCCTTTAGCTCCTGTACTTGCTAACTTGTTTATGGGTTATCATGAGCAAACTTGGCTTAGTTTCCTATAATGGATCTGAAGGTTTATACTACCGCAGATATGTAGATGACATTATTAACAAAGAGGATGACGCTATGCTCTTCTTCCGATATCTACAATAAACAATTGACAAAAGTATTAAGTTCACCATTGAAAAAGAGGTCAGCGGAAAACCAGTTTCCGGGCACATTAATTTGTTTAACAACTCTGTTTCGGATTTTATTGTCTTTGGCTTATCTTTGGTTAGCGGAGATAACGATTGCCGCAAAAGGAAAAAAAATGCGACTCATTCATCGATTGTGTACACTTATTTTCAATTAGATGAATGAACGCTTCACTTTTTTCTACTTTATTGTTATGTTTTTTCTTATCGTTTCTTGCTTTTAATTTCCATAGCCACCGTGTTTCAATTGACTGGTTTCTCTTCTCTCTGCCTATATAAACCCACCATTTTTGCTTTTTATTTCTTTTACTCCGAAGAAAAACGAACTTCCGAAACGTCAGTAAGTATTCTTTCTTTTATACCATGTATCATTTACATATTTATTACTAAGTTGTTTCAGCGGAAACTCTATCTTTCCTTTATGTCTTAATAAACAACCGCGACGATAAATGTGTAACTTGGGTTTTTCATAAAAAAAACTTTCACTGGTCTCCACACAAAATTCTAAAATTTTTCATTCTTTAAATATAAAATTGGTTTAATTAGAACTTTAACTGGGCTTTTTAAAAAGCTTTTTCCAAAATGATTTAAACGATGTAACTGAACACTTAAACCCAACTCATTTCCCCCTCATGTATTAGTATGTGTATTCAAATGGTAACTAGTGAAATTAGGAAATTCACGCGCGCTTTGTCCAAATTCTAATACTTTGGACAAAACGCAAGGGAAATTATTCCTAATTTCACTAGTCACCATTTGATTACCTAATAATATTGTGGGTGACAAATTACGTGCATAAGATGCACAATGCTTGACGCCATTTTGGCTGCGTAAAAATGGTTGCCATGGCAATTTTGTAATTTCACATGATAAATTATAAATTAATGCTGAAATATCGCGCCAAAATTTAAGAGTAATTTGTCACCCATGATATTACACTGTAAAACAAGACCTTATCAAAAAGTAGCATCTCTTACGCCCTCTCAAAATAATTTGTTACTTCAAGATACCTTAAATCGGTAATTTCTCTAGACTTGCTGAAAAAAAAAATTAAAACGCTATGC
Source organism: Zoanthus pulchellus (assembly GCA_027575285.2). Taxonomy (NCBI): domain Eukaryota; kingdom Metazoa; phylum Cnidaria; class Anthozoa; order Zoantharia; family Zoanthidae; genus Zoanthus; species Zoanthus pulchellus. Next base: position 4,193 of record JAOBRB020412570.1, on the reverse strand, counting down.
AAAAACCCTTTTTTTGACTTTCAAAAAGAAACTGTTTTACAGTTAAAGATCCTATTTCTGATGTTTTAAATCTTATGTTCTTAATGAATTCACTTGTGCGGGATGTAACTCCCGTTAAATTGGTGAACCTACTCGCCATTTTTCAACAAAGATTAAGAAGCACATCTAAGCGAATACAAATTCACACATGTGTAAACATCTAAAACAATCTGAAACTTGCTCACAAAAATATTTTCCCAATTCTTTTAAAGTTTTAGATAAGCTAAAACTTTTATACTCCTATAACTATAAGAAGCGTTTTACATAACTAATCTAAATCCCGAACTCAATGTTCAGTAAAACACATGAAAACAACATGTATTCTCCAGGACATAGTGTATCTGGTTTTTATATTTTAAAACTTGTATTTCAATTAGATAGCAATTTTGGTTCTCCGTTTTCTACGCGGGGGTTAAATTGGTTTGTAGTTGTATTTTCTAAGGCCCGATGGGATAAATTAGTAATGCAATGATTTCTCATGGGATACCGTGGAATTGTATTTTTTTTTTCGTATTGGTTCGTGTGTATACAGAAAATGCAAGTGATGCGTGGCATATTCCACGGTATCCCACTCGAAACCATTGCATAGTTACCTTATACAATAGATTGAGCTTGTAACGAGCTTTGTAACAAACTAAATTGAAAATGGAAGAAGATTTACCAAAACATGTTGAGATTAATTTTTTTTTGGTGTATTTAAAAACATCAAGTACTAGACAGTGTGCTAGAAATTTGACCTCCAAAATGCCTGCAGTTTGGGGGCGGGGCGTTGCATTAACTAGTGCATTATTCTCAAATCATAAGCCCAATAAAAATATGATAAGAAAACCTTGTGATACCTTTAGCTGTAGTTGCAATCAATCAATGCAATTTTGATCCGGGTTTATCCCCATAAATGGGGGTCGCCGGATTTACCCCACTCTGGCAGCAATCTCTTTAATTCCCACTTCCATCTCGCGGGATTCATTACATCCTCCTTTTTCAAGCCATCACCCTTGCTCTCCGTCTCCACTTGCATTTTCCATGTCTTCCTCGGTCATTCTCGCTTCCCCTTCACTTCAAGCTCCAATGCTTTTCTCAAAATATGCCCATCATCCCTCCTTAACACATGCTCATATCATCTCACTCCATATGCTTTTGCCATCTGAACCACTGTTTCCTTCAATCCCATCATCTCCATTAGGTCCCTGTTGTCTTTTTGTCCATTAGTTTTGCATCACACATTGCTCTAACCATTGCTTTCTTGGTCATTCTCAAAATTTCCATCTCATTCTTCCTCAAACACTATGTCTCACTTCCATATAACAACACTGATCTTACACAACTCTGATAAATCGTTCTTTTCATCTTAAATGAGAAACATTTTGAGTTTAGCAACTCTCCACATTCTTTGAACTTCACCCACTAAATTCTTGCTCTTTCTGTCACAGCTGCCTTACAACACCACTTCCATTCACTCTATCCCCTAAATAACAGAAACTCTTCACTGTTTCCACATTTTTACATGTACCACTTGCCTCACTGCTAACCGCAAATTAACAGGCACTAAACTATCTTTAAAGTTTTCAAAGCTAAACTAGGTACCAATATAAAGATGACAAAATCTACATACACAAAAGTCACATTTTTTTGTACACTATTAATGATTCAAATGATAGTCTGAGCTTGCAAAATGATTTGGATTTCTTAAGTAAGTGGGAGTGGGATTGGCAAATGGCCTTTAATGTAGAAAAATGTCACACAATTTGCATCTCTACAGGAAGAGCCGTAGAACTGTGGATATTGCAGATACTGCAAATTTCCGTCCAATTTCGACACTGAGCACATTTACACTATATATAGCTAATTTTCGACGAGAAAAACTAGTTTACAAACAATTATTTAATTACATTGAAAAGTATGAGATTCTCACCCGATTTCAGTTTGGGTTTAGAAAAGGCAGGTCAACAGAACAAGCAATTGCTGAAATCACAGACAATTTAAAAAGTGCTACACTGTATTGACAACAACTTGTACACTTGTGGGATTATCTTAGACTTAAAGGCATTTGATACTGTGAACTATGACATTCTACACGCAAAAATGGAAAAGTATGAAATTAGAGGTTTGCCTTTGAAATGGTTCTCTAACTATTTAACTAACCGTCACCAGTATGTCTCTATATATATAGACGGTACTGATTCCTCATACCAAACAACGATTTGTGGAGTTCCACAAAGCAGCTCTCTTGATTCATTACTTTTCCTTATATATATAAATGACATTACAAATTGTTCTGACAAACTCTCTTTCAGAATATTTGCAGATGATACAAATATATTTGCCTCCTCTGCTAATGCAACTGAATTAGAAACAATTACTGTATTAACCAGGAATTGTCAAAAGTAAAAGAATTGTGTGACATTAATAAACTTTCTATTAATTTTAAGAAGACAAATTATATGGTTATAAAATCTGCAAAAAAGAAGCTTTCTAGTCCTATAAATTTTAAATTAACAAATCCAGAAACAAATCCATTGCTTAGAAATGCAGGAAACCTCTTAAAATTGTGCACCTACCTTTAATTAATCCTTATATTTCATACGCTATCATTTCCTGGGGTAGTGCTTACACCTCTCACTTAAAAAGAATTCAAACTAAACAAAACCATGTTGTTCAATTAATGTTCTTTGCAATATACACAGAAAGTGCTGATCCATTGCTTAGTTTACTTGAATTACTCAGTGTTGAGAATATCTATAAATTACAAGTTCTCAATTTTTGCCATAAATGGTACAAAAAATTAGCTTCCTAGTGTATTTGAACAACACTTCAGATATGCTAGTGATGTACACAAGTACAATACAAGATACGCTTCTAGAGCTAACTTTTACAAATACGTTACAGAACTAAACATTGGTAAGCAATTATCAATGAAAGCAATGGCAATTGCTTTTGGAAACATCTACCAATAGAGCTAAAAATGCAAGCAGTTACAACTTTCCCACGAAAGTAAAAAAATATCTACTCACAAAACAGTTTCATTGACAATAAACAACATCTGTTGATCCCTCCAAAAGTTATAACTATTAGAAAATTATTTATATTTTATCTTTCTGTCTACAAGATAACAACTAACATAATATGACTAGTGTCTAACTAGAAAACTTTTGGTTACCTTAGACACTAGACGTAAATACAGTAATCCACTATATTTCGTTTTTTCCCCATTTTTTTAAATATAAGTCAAAAACAAATCTATTTATGTATTCTTGTGTTAAACTTAATACAAATATGAAATGTGAATAAAAATTATTGTCGTTGTTCTTGTTGTTGTTGTGACTACAAACCCTATAGTACAATCATACTGTAGTTGCTCGAAAGCTTACATAGAAATCTGCAGTAGGTATATGTTTTTTGATTTTCATTTCTACATAAAAGGACTAACCTCACTTCACCCCTGTTGGTAAACAAGTTTGGTGACCGCACAGTAAACAATACCGATGGGTTTCCATCTACAGCACAAAGTGGTATCAAAACACCAGCTTGTCTTTTACAACTGCGTAGAAGGGCAGGGTACTGTGGCAGTCTTTGAATAGAGTCAATTACTCTTTGCTTGTTTATCGGTAAAAATATATCCATTACTTGGCAATGCGGTGTTACATTTCCATCAGAAATAGATTGCCTGTTCAAAGGTATTGAGTACTTGTTTTGAAATAAAATGTTTCCCGCGATTTGTCCTTCAAATCCTGAAAGCATCCTGAGAACATCGTATCTAAATGAAAATTGAGAAAGAATTCGTAGGTTTTGATTTGTTTTGAAAATTGGCAAAATCTTCGTTAAAAATGAAAATTTTTGTGATACCGACGGTTCATGATTTAGGCTCTGTAAAAATCGATTCCTGATTACGAATGACCATTTCATTACTAGATTAGATCTTGTTCGGCTCGTTACTAATAAATGGTGCCAGTTAAATAAACTCATTTTTGCTTATTGCCATATGATATAACTCATAATTTTAGGTATATACGCCATGCGAACATGCCATGGATGCACCCTGATATATTCTAGACCATAATATATTTATTCTTTTCTTTCATACATGCGTAGTAGATATCATTAATATTCATTGCTTAGCATTGCTTAGCATACAACATTCATGATATTGTACTGCA
>JAOBRB020412479.1:0-10112 GCA_027575285.2 Zoanthus pulchellus | reverse complement strand
AAAACGGAAGCGAAAATACTGAAAGGTTCTTCTCACTAACTAAAACTGCTAGGGATATCTGTTAAAGAGAAAACGGAGGGAAAATACTGAAAGGTTCTTCTCACTAACCAAAACTGCTAGGGATATCTGTTAAAGAGAAAACGGAAGCGAAAATACTGAAAGGTTCTTCTCACTAACTAAAACTGCTAGGGATATCTGTTAAAGAGAAAACGGAAGCGAAAATACTGAAAGGTTCTTCTCACTAACTAAAACTGCTAGGGATATCTGTTAAAGCGAAAACGAAGCGAAAATTACGCTTACTTTTACTCTTCTTTCAATAGTATCATTAGTGGGTAAGGAAAATGGTGAAAAAGGTAAAGTGGGGTGAAATGAAAAAAAAGATAATCAAAAAAGAAAGTGAAGTTGATTTTGTTGGTGACGATAGTGAAGGTCATGGTATGGTGGGTGATGAACAAGTTAATATCCTAGACGACGAAAACTCAGCGCCTGTAATACTGTCAGTGAAAAAAAAATTAACAATTACTTCAAGAGCGTGCGATGGATATGAGATGGTAAATAGCCAACGAGGTGCGTAGCGCCGAGTTGGCTATAATCATCTCATATCCAACAAGCGCGAATGGAATAATTGTTTTATTAAATTTCATGAGTTTTCCGAACCCTTCGATACTTGAAAATAGCAAAAAAACTTTTAATAACTTGATAAACAAGATTTTTTGTTAGTTTTCATATATGGTCATTCGTATTATGAGCTGATAACTGAGATTGAGTGAATCAATTAGAACGCTAGAAACGCAATATTCAAGGTTGAAAATTTAATAATAATGAAAGCAATGGATCAAAGCAGTATTTATTCAAATCTATCTTTGATGATTAAATTTTCAGACAGCGTGAAAGTTGCTAGAAATATACCAACGCAAATTTCAACACTAAACCTACTACACATTTAAGAGCTGCTTATGTTTAGTTTGCTCGTATTATAGGATTGAAGAAACTCTTCAAGGGAAAAAGAATGTCGAACGGAGGCATATTAACATACATATGTTAGAGCAAAGGCAGCACTTTTTCCTCAATTATTTTAAGACCAAATATGATCTCAAAAAACACCGCATCATGTCTTGCGAGGTACTTTGTCTGTGCAAGTGCGGGACATGCAGATAGAATATGAGCCAAGGTCGTCTGCGCTGTCCCACATAGTCTACGTACAGGACCGCTACCAGCACTCACACGTCTTGTGGAAAGATATTATAGATGGATATGATAATTATTATCATTATCAAAGGGAGAGACACATGCAGCGAATTCCAGAGGGCAAGAAAAGTTGTCTGTAACAATGGCAATGGTAAATAAGCCATGCAAGAAGATCTCTAATAGGATCAGAGTCGAATGGTTTGGAAACTTGATGACTTTCGTTGTTCTGTGTTTTTGTTCTCCTTTTCCCTATTGAAATATGACCTTGACCGTGCACAAATAACAAAATGCTTTGAGGAGAAAAAGAGCAAACAGCCAAGAGACTCATGAGGCATCACACCAGGAACAAAAGATCCTAACCGTAACCGTGCACACAACATGAAACAAAGAAACATTGTAATCTTCTTCGTAGCTTGCTGAGTTTTCTAACCAGTCCACTCTAGCAACTTTAATAGGATAGAGGTCAAGGTTCCTGGATCAGAAGGTTACAGCAACGCAGCTTCAAAATCTAAAAACATCACGGAAGTCTCAACACATATCTATTTCATATAATTATTTTCAAGTGTCGCCAAAAACAATACTACTTTCATCAATGTCAAAATCTTATTAATTGTTTTTAATTATACAATTGGAAGATTGCATTGGAAGGTGGATTTTTTGCTGTAATTTCATTGGTCTGATGTGATGGGGCAACGTACTTGGCGGCATGTTGGTCGTTATTCGGCAAATATCCATAAATTAGGCGCATGGCTGTCTAGGCCGGCCGCAGGATTCAAAACATGTGGAAAAAATGGTTTCTATTTTGTTTAAAAGAAAACGAATTTTGAACCAGTTAGAAGGAAAAAAAAAGCTTACACCAACCTTATTTCGGCCAATAACAAACCAATCACAATTATGTGTCCTTTAAACGAAGTAATACTCGAAAAAGTAGTTCTCACAATAGAATACGGAAATACGAGGCATCAGTCAAGGAACATAGAGGGCCCTAAATTGTTTGACAGTTATTCGATTGTATTCTTTTCTTTTAAATGTTATATTTAAATGTGTTTCTGTTAATCACGCGCACCCTATTGATATTCTGATTTTTTTTTCACCCGCGAGCCAGTTGTTGTTGTTTTTTGGCGTATGCCTCGAATACTGGTTTTTACGGATTATCTATTGGCTTTCCTCACTTTACTAACATTGTTCAGTTACTGTGCTCACTTAGTGGGTGGCTCCACCTAAATTGTTCTGCAATTGGTACAGGATTTAATGGAGCCGAAACCTAATGTAGAACATATCACAATTTGGGAATCCTGATGATAAACAGTAACTGTTTTGCTGTTTTTTGCAGAACATTACAGTTATGTAAACTTGTCTTACCAACCGTTTGCATCTTCAAATTTTTCTTTCACCTACACAATAGTTCATACTATATAAAAATACTGTTTGAAATATACTTACGGCTACAATAAAAGCATCTAAGCAATTCCACGCCGAAGCAAAATATTTTGTGATCCCAAACCCGATTATTTTTAGCAGCATCTCCACGGTGAAAGCGATACAAAAAATGTAGTTCAGCCACTCCAGCGCCTTTTGTAGCTTAGGTTTCGACGGCAAGTGGCTGTCTTCAAAGATCTACCAAAAAATCCAAAACATGGAATTCAACAGTATACACTTTTTATTAGAATGCAGTTTATAGATGTCGAGCAACTATTGGTATTTGATGTGAACAATTTATGTTTAATGTTGAGCTTTTTTTTATTTTATGTGAATAATTTGTGCTTGATGTCGAGCAATTTGTATGTGATGTAAACAATTTGTATTTGATGTAAACGATTTTTGTTTGAAGTCAAAGTTGTACTGATGCCACCGTACGCCCAAACTTCATTTCTCTTAATTTACTTTGAATACAATATTTGTTTGTCTTCCGAGTTCAGAGTAAACAACGGTTGCTCTAGTTCGTTTGAGGTCTATTGTACTAAACATTCGTTGTAAAATCTCCATCATGCACAATCACGTGTACACCACTATTAGCCTTTATCTAAGCGAGCAGGGGACTGGGTACGAATGCTTAAAGTTTATTGAATTGAAAAATGTGACCCGCCATCTGAAAGAGCATCTAAATATTAGTAAGTTTACTAAATTGGAGAGTGAGTGATTTAAAGGCAAAGGCATGGTACACTTTTAAAAATCACTAAAATAAGAGAGCTTTGTATGGATTGGAGGGACACATTTTTCAATTTAATCGATTTTAAATATTTGTAACCAGTCCCTTGCTCGTTTAGGTAAAGGCTAATTGCCAGAAGTCATCACCTGTGGTTGTTAAATTGCTCGTGAAACAAAAGATAAACACTTTTCTTATTATATCATTACTAACCACGATGAAGAATCTCATACATAACAGGACATTAAATGCGAAGTTGTTTTTGAATGCGCTTCAAGTCTCCGTGGAGACTCTCATAAACGGGTATGTACCTTTAGTTTAGGTCTAAAACAAGTTCAGTTGTACTCACCAAGACAAAGCTACTTATGATAATGAGTACTAAAATCAAGCGCTCAAAATGTTTGTTTTTGACCAGGCAACGCACTTGGTAGCGGAACTTCAGCCATAGCTTGCAGCGTTTCAAACGGCCACATGTTAACGGGCAGCAAGTTGGCAGACAGTCGTCAATTTTTACGATTTTAATTTCATTCTCATCCTGTTTTCCAAGACCAGAGCCTGATGATGTTTAAAGGAACTAAGTCAGTTCTAAAACGCGTTTAAAAAAAAGAACATTAAGAGCGCTTTCAAAAAAAAAAACATGCTTCTCGCTCAGTCTTTAATTATTTAACTGAGATTATGGTGTACTTTGAAATATAAAAAGTATCAAATTCTTTTTCACCTTCAAAAAACAGAAATTCCAAATACGAGTTTGGATCATGAAATACTAGCCTTCGAACAGGCTCGCTTCTCTGAGTCAAGCTAAGGGAGAGAGGGATTGCTTGGAGCCTCAGCCACTCTCTCTTTGATTTCGCGAAAAGAGCCTGTTCTCAGGCTACTGAAATATTTCCAGTGAAATTTTTCGCACAAAGAAACAAATTATAGTTACCAGTGTTACTTCAAATAAGTTTTTCTCATAACAAATTGCTGCTATATATCAGTTATACACTCGATCAGTTTTTACGATCACCACAAAATTGTTTACATGAGTCGATAAACTTGGACATTAAATTTAAAGCTTTTGGAAACAAAATTTCGTTTTTTTTCCTACCAAGTCAATTATAACCATTTGTGTAGTTGAATTGTAAATGTTTCTCGGATCACAACTCTAAAAAGATAACATCGAATCCAATTAAAAATCCTCGACACCGCTGAACTAGATTTTTTAACAATAAAATGCCGGTTAGAACACCGCAAAAAAAAAAAGGAAAAAACGATTAGCTCTAAATCAATCATGTCATCCTCGCTTACAAAGATAGTTAAAAAAATGATTTATACCATTATTTAAAGAATTTTACAACATTTCTAGTGGTATATAGATTGAAGGCAGTGCAGTGTGACGTACAACAATGTAGATATGATTTGAAAGTGTATATGACATAATTCTTTTTTACTGTTTCTTGTAGTTTAATATGTCAAATCTGCGAATTCTACTTTTTTCACGGTATGTTATCTTTTTAACAGGATTTTTTCGTTTGAATAACGCATTTTAAGCGAAAAACACGTGACTGGCGTTGCGCGACTGTGGCATGAAGTTGTTAACCCGAAACACTATTCAACATTACCACAGAGCAGGTTAGGAAGAAATGTGGAAGAAGAAAGAATGATAAGCGAGTAAAATAGACTTATCAAAGCACTTCGTGATTGCACGAGGTAATAACTCTAAGTCACAGGAGGTCAATTTATTTAATAGATCTCCAGTTCCCGGGACACTTTTTCAACAAAATTTAATAATTTTACGGTTTAAAAAAATGTGTTTATGAAAATTACTAATACTTCTCGATACTACAGAGATTTTATACATATATCAAACTAAAAAAATTATGCCATATGCACTTTAAAACTGAAAACAAAGACTTCAACCCAAGAGTTAGTGCCTAAAGTTTCTACCCGATTGAGTCACATAAGATAACAAGTAAACAGAAATACATTCATACGAAACAAATAAGTGAAAATACACATATTCATATTTGTTCTCAATAAATTAAGCAAAAGATGTCAGTTAGTAAACATCTTATTAAAACCATCAAATCCAATAATCCATTTGGAATCATTTTCAGACCGCAATGTGAAGTCAGATGAAACAATTTGCTGGCACGGCCTTTTCAACTATGCATACTTTTTCTGTGTTAAGGTGATTAAAGCACGCCTTGGAGACGCTGACAACATGTAAAATAAAATCATGAGATCGAAGGTTAAATATATTAAATAAATAATACAAAATACAAGTTAAAGGTTTTGACGAAGATGTTATACTATATTATGATTAACCAAAATAATAATCCCTAACATCTCTGCAATGTTGATTGTTTCAGAAGGAGGAAAGGCTAGACTTTTCATTTATCTTATTGTGACCATATCTAGTTTGTATGTTAGTTTAACATGCAGCTACTCAGTGATAATTCTGATAGAAACTCCCCCTCCTTTCCGACAAAAAATAAATGCTTGTGAGATGAGTCTGGTCTGATAAAAGTCAATTACATTAAGGTCGTTTATCATATGGCTTGAAAATTTCTCGCAATCTGATTGGTTGTTGACGCATAATGACCGGTCATTATTTTCTCGTAATGACCGGTCATTATTTTTGCGCAAACGCAAACTAAAATTTATTTCCGATAATGACAGAAATTGTGAAAAAAATATAAATAAAAAGCCATATAATCAATAACTTATTAGCAAATTATACTTGTGATTTTGTTGAAATTGCTCCTGGCTTTGTTTGAACATTATCTTTTGTGCGCGCGCAACCGGAAAATATAAATTACTTTCGATTGTGACAAAAACTGTAAAAAAGCCATATAATAAATAACTTATTAACCTCGCTCGTTCGGTCATTACAGGGAAATCTCAGACCTCAGTCTTGATGTATTAACCTCGCTATCGCTCGGTCAATAAGACAAGACCTCGGTCTGATATTTCCCTGTAATGATCTCACTCTCGGTTAATAAGTAGTATTTATTGTCGCCCAGCGACTCAATATTAGCTTTCAACACACTAGATCTAACACCTATGGCGCAAACAATACCGGTTTCGTCCTCTACAGATCTCTTCAGTTATTCGCCTCGACAATAAACGATTGTAATGTATTTAAGTAAACCTTTCCGGGCATCAACGCAAGAAATTGTAAGAAAAGTCAATTATAGTTAGCACAAATGTGCTAGTAGCTAGATTGAAATTCAATCAACAACTGACATACCGCCAACGGAGCATTCATTACTTCCGTGGGACGATAGAACACTAGTTTCCGGACCTTCCTTCTTTTTGCGTTTTTGCGGGACGGCCAACGTTTCCCAGCCTCTCGCTTTTAATTCATTGAGATACTTAACAAGAACAGATTCTTGTTTCTTTTCCTCTTTCACTTCTCGTTGCAAGTGAAACGAATCCAAAAGCAACGCAAGAAACAAGTTAAGGACCTGAAAATAAAACATTTATGAAGTATCAACCAAAGACGAAAAGATGGGATAATAAAAAATTCAAAAAAGCTAAACCTTTTACGAGCTAGATGGCCAATGGCGCCGGCGCCTATTTGTGATATCAGTAGTGTTAAGCGGGTGAGAATCTTTGAAAGGCTTTTGTTAACTATACGTTTGATTCACCACTATGGCTGCATCTTAACGCTCCAATTTTCCCACTAAAATGCTTGGCCTCCTCAAAACAAGTGACTAAAATGCTCAATTAATGCTCATTATACAAACTGTTCTTATAACAATGGTGTTGATTGTTTACACTAACAAAACCGTGCAAGAGTTGCAAGTATAACAACAACGTATACAAGTCCATAAATAAACTTAAAAAAACAAACATATTCCTCGATATCATTTACGAGCTGTTGACTACTAGTGCAAAATTATTTGATGATATACTGGAAAACTAGTGACGTTTCGATGTAATCTTCTAACGCTTGTTCTTACCGAATTTGAAGGAATTTTAAAGAGGTGAAAAACCCTTACAGAATCTGCTGAGAGGAACGGCCGGGAAAATGGCACTAAAATACTCGAGTAATGCCCAATGCTTTTGCCTCACTAAAATGCTCGAAAAAATGCTAGCACAATGTACAAAAGCCTAGTCTTTGACGGAAGCTAATCCATCGCAGGCCAGCCCCCAGCACATGCTGGATGGAAAACTAAAATAACTAGCTTACCGCTAGTTATTTTTCTATCGTAATTTAATCATATAACATAAACTTTCTTTACCTTGGAGTAGAAGAAATAATTACCAAAAACAGTTATGTACATTGTGTACACACACTATGTACACACACTATGCACACACACTATGCACACACACTATGCACACACACAGTATGTACACTTTCATTTAAAAAGATAAACATGCTAACGTCACACATGACCCTCTGGACACACGGTTTAACGTTCTAATGCGAAGAGATTCAAAGGTCTAACCATTTGCAGATGTTAGCAGAAAATCACCTTCTTATCAATTATTTTAAGGCCCTAAGTCGTGATCCGGCAGCGAATCGAACCCGAGCCTTCCACACAGCAAACTGGCGCCATATAAACTGGGCTAACGAGAGCGTCAATTATCGTTTTGTTATATATCGACTATCAAAGAAGAATAAAAAGTAGCTATTAAAGGAAATTGTTATTATCTAACCTTGTGTTTGGTGAGGCTGTGAAATCACAATGAATTACAATTAACTTCCGGTTTTGTTATTTACTGGTCCAAAAACATGTTGTTGCCCTCAGAGAGAATGGATGCCGGGAAACAGCGAAACTTGTTCTCGTGCACGTGATGTAATCTCGTCCAATAGGAGTACAAGAAAAATGGACTTTGATATTTGGTATGTAACAAATTGTATCTATTTTTACCCGTACTTTGCACAAAAAAGCTAGCTAGTTCGAGAATATTATAAGACATTAAATAACGCCAAAGATCACACAGAACAATGTTAAATAAGAAAAAAAAACTTACCAGGAAACTTCCGAGGATAAAGGCAGGTAAAAAGAACAATATTGCAGCTGGACTTGTTGCCCTCATACAATCCCACAGAGGTTCAATCCATTCTCCGGATATTACTCTAAACACCAACAGAAAGGAGTGCCCAAAGTCTTTGAAATTCCAACGTGGTACTTCACCTTTAAACTTTTCTTTGGTATATGAAGAACCAAACAAGTTGGTACCGAGAACAGCAAATATGTATATGACCAAAACCAATACTAGGGTGAGATTGGCCAGTGGACCAACACATTTCGATATAGCTGCCAATAAACGATGCATCGCCTTCCACGATTGCGCTAGCCTCAGAATGCGGAGCTGAAAATTGATTTTACCAAAAGTAAATATTAAAGTGTTTTAAAAATAAATGGAGGAACAATTAAGTTCCGTATTGGAGCCTACTTATTTATGCATGCCATTCATAGCGTATATTATAGGGATCGGGTAACAGTTAGTTTGTATGATAGTACGCCCAAAGACGGAGAGATTTTTCCTAAAAGGATTAGAAAGTGCGTTTGGAATGAGTGTGCATGATGCGGGAAAGAGCTGCATGGTGATAGAATTGTAAATGATTAAACTAAAATGTCGGGTTTATAAACGATCGTTTTTTTGCTGCGTTATTGCATAATCTCAATCGAGTAAGTAGGGTGAATGAGCGTGCAGTTGGGCATTATGAGAAGAGAGCCAGCCTGTACTATATAATATCTCCTTCGCCAAGACTTTCAAGGTAAATGTTTTCAGCAAGCATCATGAGACCACTATACGGACACTTAAAAAGAAATACCGACACATTCGTATGAAATCAGCATCCTTTAATAAATGTTTTGTATTAGAAGCGTTTATACCGTTTGTTTTCGATATGTACCGTGAAATAAGTTGTTTTACAATATCAAAGAACTCGGGTTTACTACAATAAATGTCAGTGATATTAAAGACAATTTAGAAACAAATGGTAATTTGTTAATAAAGTATTTTCGCTTCATTATGATTTTGTTTCTCTTCAACTGCTGTGTTTTCAATTCTAAAATTTTTACAGTGCATGCAATAAACTGACTTTAAATTGCTGTCTCCCTTGGGTTGCTTTTCTCAAGTCAGGCGCGTTTTGCATGTACATGTGTGGCACACTGAATTCAGCTCGCAGCACTGCAATTTCTATTAGAAACTTCTAGTTTATTTATTAACTGACCTAAATGATGTTTTCAGCAAATTAACTATCCGTTAGTTTTGGCTTAAGTTCAGGACGTGACAGTATTTTGAATGCATGCTCTCAAAGCGAAACACGAAAAACTCTGAATGACGTGTTAAAAATAATTCTTATCGCGATCATTTACAAAGATTACCCCTTTCTATGTTGAATATTTGTAGAAACAAGACGCTCTAGAAGTGTTTATTGTGCTACTCTTTGCTCCAGGTCCCGCTTCTCCTCACAACTAAGCTGGCGCTGCAAGGGACTATGGGATTTTTTCTGGTCGACAAAAAAGACCCGATTTCATAACTGGGCTTACCATAGGTAACTCAGTAAAACGTCAACGCCAACAAACTTCTGCAGAATGCCCCGAGTAATACGTCAATCTTTCTAGATAGATTAAATTCAAGTTCATGCACTGATGCAGAATACAGAATACAGTGGTGTCTGATGTTAAGTAAAAACTGTTCCAATTTTCAAAGACATTAATAATAAGATGAGTTTAGACAATAAAATGAAATCACTTAAGGGGGGAGTACACATGAAAAAGATTTTTCTTCAAATACAAACTTTTCAAGGAGTTTATAGCATGTTTCAACA
>JAOBRB020412379.1:0-10113 GCA_027575285.2 Zoanthus pulchellus | reverse complement strand
TTTAAGAGTTCTGTAAAAGACTCAAACATTTGTGGCAAGAAAGCCGAATCTATGTTGGTAGCAGTCTATGATACTTATCAATGCCCAATTCGAAAATCATAGAACTAGAAATTCGTATTATTTCTTCACAAATAAGACATTAAACTCTTTATTTTAATAAAGTTTACGAAAAGAAATATTAAACGAGTGCGAAATTTGTCTCAAAATGCGGGAAATGTCCATTTTAGAGACTCAAATTTTTAACAATTTCTGGAGGAGTATGACCCCAGACCCTCCCCCTAGCAAACTCGTGCCTTCGTTACATGCTGTGTCCCTAGATCCTGGATCCGCCCCTGCAAGCGACACCCATTTTCTTCAAGTTTTCTTTCTCAATGATTTTCCTCTGAAGTTGACTGTGAACTTAAAAAACCTAACCCCCACCAATAATGACGTCAGAATCGAAGCTTTATTTCCGACAATTTGCCGACTCCTCAACGATCACGAAGGCTAAAAATAGCGATTTTAACTTTCTTTAACTCGTCCAATTCGTTTAAAACTTGAGAATATGTTTCTTTTACACTTGATAAACAAATTGCACTAAAAAAAGAGAACATTTAAATTTGCATTTATTTGACCTTTAAATTGTGGCCTAGTCTTCCATGCCGCCGTTTCCTTAGTCCACCCTAGTCCGGTGGGGAACGAGGTCACAACGGTCTTGTTACAATGGGGAAGCATGAGTGTAGTTCGTGCTCGTAGACAATTAGTTTTATTTCTTCTGTTTAACTGAGATAATTCAGTAGCGATGTCATCTATTTCCAAGGTTCTTGTTTCTGGTTATTCCGAATCTTTTTTTATGTTTGATTTTAACACAACTTCAGGACGTGCAGGCGTAGTTGCCACGCAAGATTCAGACAAGAATTTGAGTTATACTATCTTTGACAAACACAATGGAAACTTATATTGTGTTCACGAGATTACGGACTACAGGGAAGTAAAAAATCCCCCAAACCTCCCAGAATCAATTCACACCGGTGCAGTATCGAGATGGAAGTTCAATAAGAATGGAGGTCTTGAAAGGAAAGAGGTACGTTTTTTTTTAATATATGTAATTCAAACAAGTGTTTAAACCAAGGTGACGTTTATTTCAAGAACTCATTTAAAATTGTTGTGTTTTATGAAGAATACAATAAAACACTTGTTTCTAATGGTCCTTAACAATCTTTTGTAATTTTAAGGTAAAATTTCGGTTTTAGAAACTAAAGCTTACTCAGACCGTAATTTCTCTAGTTATTAGCTGGTTTGTAGTAGGTTTATTTTCATTCGTGAAAAAAAAGATACATCCAATCAAAAAGACATATAATATGTACAGTGTCACACGTGGAAGTTATATAACCAATCCGCAGTCGATTTTCTCTGCTCCGACCAACCAGCTGATATCGCAGCATCAGAATGGCTTCCTTCAAATCATAGCTGACCTCTGACAATTTTTCTGTTCAAGATTTTATTGACGAACAGGAAAACGAAAATTCTTTAACAAAGATAAAAAGAGATGTTGCCCTCCTGAAAAAATTCTTAGGGTCCTTGAATGAGGCCAGGGATATCGATGAAATTAAGGCCATAGAACTAGATGACTACCTTGCAAAGCTTCTCAATCAAGTAAGAATAAAGGATGAGCAAGAGTAAGTTTTTCATGAAAATTCTCATGATACATTTAAGAAACAGTTCACTTGAAAGAAAGTGTGGCATACAGGATTTTATTCACTTGAAGTTTGTGCCCAATTCCAAACGTGCAAGGTTACGATATTGACACCAAACCAAGCTGACAGGTCTCCTAAATATTTAATTACACTCGGACAGATTACTTGACACTAAAATTGTAACTATTCTTTAACAATTTTCCTGCTTTGAATAATGTCATTTTATTTAAAATTTGTGAGGTATGCATATGCACCTTTGCATACATGTATCTATGTACCTGGGTTGGAGCAATATTGTTTTACAGCCTGAGGAGAGAGAATTTTGAAGGGAGTGGGGGGGGGGGAGTACCACTGGACCTTCACAAACCTTACCCTGTTGTTAACTAGAAATGGCTCAGTTCTAAACAGGTCAGTTTTGTGGCCCAGGAATAATTTCTCTATTTTTTATTTTTTCTTTTCTTGGTATCAATTTTATTTCATTTTTTGTGTAAAACATTGTTGTTTAATTCCAGGTGTATCCTTGTGATGGAACAATTTCAGCACATGTGACCCTAGACAGTTCTAGGGGACTTCTCTTTATCACTAACTATGGAAGTGGATCATTTATAGTGTTTAAGCTGAACCCAGAAGATGGAGCTATCATCAAGAAACCACTCTACTATGAGAAGTTTGAAGGTGGTAGTCAAGTTGACAAAGAGAGACAAGAAGGGCCCCACCCCCATGGGACACACTTGTTCATGTGTTATGCATACGTAGTAGATTTGGGATGCGACAAAATATATCATTACAAGATCTCTTCTTCAGAAGTGAGTAGAGCTTCTCCTAAAGAAACAACAATGGAAGGAGGAAGTGGACCAAGACATCTGGCAGTTGATGAAAAAAGAAAAAGAGTTTATGTTCTGTCAGAGCTTGTAATGCATGTTACATCCTATGAGATTGATGAGTCATCAGGGGCATTAACGAAGCTGCAAAACATCATCTATGATATCCCATTTATAAATACAAAAACAAGGCAGTATGGATCCGAAATATTAGTACATCCAAATGGATACCTTTACATCAGCCACCGTGGTGATGGAGCACTTATTGTCTTCAAGATATTGAATGAGTCGAAAGAGTGCTTGACACAGGTCCAAGTGATTCCCAGTGGGGGTAGTTGGCCTCGACATTTTACAATAACTGAGGATGGAAAGTACATTCTTGCTGCTGATCAATTTAAAAACATTGTTTGTGTTTTCAAGATTAATCAAGCAACAGGAATGCTTGAGAAAGGAGAGGAAATTCCTTGTGATAATAGTCCTGCAATGATTGTCTTTCTATAGGTGATAGAAAGAATTTGTAGCAGACACAGGCATCTTTGGGTAAAATTCCTGTACTGGAATAAAGTTGATGATTTAACATGTAGATTAGATTTTTTACATTTAGATTTATTTTATAATAACAATGCCTCTCATTACATTCAATTTAGTTATTAATTAAAATACAATAAATATACATATTTTTTAATTGGCATGGGCTAACTGTAACTTACAGTTGAAAACTGATACACAATCAGCCACTAAATTTATTTAGAGTTTACAAGTTCAGAAAAGTGTTAGGAAACAAATCTTTACATTAAAAAAGACAAAATAAATGACTAGACAATAGCCAGCATATTCAAAATATAGATTGATGATGATGATGATGATGATGAACAAGGTAGTACTGGTGATCATGATAAGAAAGGTGATGATGATGATGGAAAAGGTGATGATGATGTTAATTAAAGGCGTAATTGAATTATTCGATTTTTACTGTACCAGTAGCTACTAAATAAATAAAGGTATTAAATAATTTGTTCTTAAAGTTTATACCTGGTAGATACTATGTTATACATTATCTTTTTAGAATAATATAGTAATTTGAACTGGAGACCTTCCATGGTTTTGATTACTTCGTTGCTCATGACCAATACTGTATTAAGTGAAAGAAGGATGCTAGTTTCAAAAGGTAAATCCAGTCTGTTATTTCATAGCACTGTGGAGCACAAAAATGATGTGAATGATTTGAGGGCTGTTGAGAGATTTTGCAGTTTTATTTAAAAAACAAGATGTCTAATAAAATCAGTGCTGTGGGATGCTTTTACAAGCAAACATTGGAAAGAATTTGTTTTAAAAGTTATAGTTAAGTGTGCAATATTTAGTCAGTTACATCAGCCAAAGCAATCAAAAACGTATGGTCAGTGTGTCTGTATTGGGAAATACAGGATAAGTGGAATAGTTCTCTTAAGTAAGCTACTCTTCCCCAGCTCCTGTTTCCTTTATAAGCTAATCAACAAGATGGTCTGAGAGTATGAATGGTGTTATAAATGAGTCAGAGAAGAATGCAAGATGTTTGAAAATTACAGCTGTTCTACTTTTAATCTTGTCAAAGTCATGTCATCTTGCATGTGCTTCCAAGTTTGACTCAAAAGAAATAATTCCAGCTGTTAGTTGCTTTTGATTGTCAATCAATCAAATCACAAGATTGTCATATTTGTTGATTTGCATTGACCATTAGAAAGGAACCCTGGGCAAACCTCGCCTTGTCCGCCACAGGTGTCACATGGAATAAAACTGCATACATGCTTTGCATATGCACTATTGTTTTGTTTTGCTGGAAAATAATGATTTTATGAAAGAAATAAACATGTCCTCCAAGCATTCACAACCAGGTGAAAACTTCCACGTAGTTTTCAGTATTTTTAGTATCATGCTATGAGGTTATGGATGAAACATATTAGTTCACAGATGAACTTTTTAGCCTGAAAAGGGGAAAGGTTGGGGGTAAGGTGGTGGTGGAAAAATACCTCAAGGCACCTTATTGGGTTTTCTCAGGATCATCCATACATATGGAGACATAAATCACATATCAGCTAGCAAGTGGAACTTCAAAATGAAGTAACATTAACTGGATAATGTCGATCATACCTGTGGGTTGAATCAGAACTTAAACGCGGCAATCGCAGACTTGATTTGTAATTGTTGCTTTGACAGGGATTATAAACTACATTGTAATCACTGGTGCCTTGGACAATAATTACCCTGTAATCAGACAATAATTGTTTTCACTGGTACCATGAATACCACCACCAAGACGTAACCATCCGATGATACTTTAAAATGCTCCTGCATGTGCGGTTTTGGATGGCACCTCTTAGGGGTTAAAATAGCTTGAACCACGCCCAGATTCATTGGTACGTGTAATTTAGGGGTTTTGTTGCAATTTTCCAACAAGGATTACCATCTTGAAAAGTTTTCTAAGGGGTTTATTTTAGTTGTTGGGCTTTTGTAACTTTTGTAAGACCCTGATCGTATGGAGTTGGCCAGCCTAGATGAGCAGTCCTACCAAGTTCTCGTAAATCTGTAATAATTTGCAAAGATCTTGTTTACAATTGTCTGAGATCAGCCTGGGATGGGGATAAAGATTTGCTTTTAACTCTTATTGAATTTAACGACAAGAGGATTGGATATGTTATGCGATAAAAATAAGGAAAACAACTTGCATTATACTCTAGATATTTTATTCGTCACATACCAAAAGACAGGAGTATACGAGTACATCCGGGCTCTTTGTCCGGCGGAAAAGTGACTTACGTAAAATAATAATAAAGTAATTGACCATGAGGTAAGGAAGGGATTTAACGCTAACTTAACATAGCAACTCAAATATTTGATTACAAGTTCGATTAAAAATAGTTCCACTGAACGGCTCAGGAGTCGCCATTATGTTTACTTAGTCAATAAAAGTGGAATTCATCGAATCTTGTTGGTTTTCTGATTACTCAAGATTCCTTATCTGCTGGTGGACGGCGCTTGAGGGCTCTCTGGATCTTAAGTCGGCGGGCGCGGAGTATCTTGGTTTTCCTGAGATGGTGGTGCAACTTTGTGATGTTCTGGGGTGGGCATGGCAGTTGAGTTGGATTTGTTGGATGGAATAGTAACAGGATTGGTGGTAGAGTCGACGAGTGTTCAGCTGTTGTGTTGTGTGGTGCTGCAGAGCGTAGGTGCGTGCGATTTCGACGCAGGATTAATGTCTGCTTTGTCACTTGAGGTGGGCATGTTGAGAATGGCTTTAACAATGGTGGCAGGGTTTGGTCGGATGCCGTTGGTAGTGATGAGATAGCCCATGCATGAAGATGGCTTCGCGAACGAGAAACTTCATTTTGTCGATGTTCAGCTTGATTTGGTGTTTTTCAAAGCGCTGACGTACTGCAATGAGCTTTTGGTCATGGTCAATTCTTGCTTCAGCATCGGTGGTACCACAGCCAGGGACTTAGGACGTCGTCTGCGATGCCGATTACTTGTAGGCTTTCAAGAACCACGTGAATCCGTTGCTGCCACTCTTCTGAAGCCAATGATATCTCAAAAGGGAGTCTTGTCCATCTGTAGCGGCTCCATGGTGTTGACATAGTGGTCGTCATCATAGATGGCCGCTGGGTGAGGGGTATGTTCTGGGATGCTAACTTCACATCGATGATGGTCATGTACTTCAAGTCACGCAGCTTGTCTAGGTTTTTTTTTTCAAGTTTGGGTAATGTATTTTGGCCGTTGAATACCATTGTTTAGGGTTTGGAACCGGTCCAAACATATGCGAATTTCTTCTGAATTACTGTAGTTGGCTCACGCTCTCGAACCACAATATTGGATGTCCAACTGTAGGTTGGGAGACTCGAGAGGGTGGCAAAGAAGTAAGCTTGGTGTCTTGTATTGAAAAACAATTTTCGTGTTGGGTGGCAGCTTCGCAGTCATAACAGAAGTTTTCTTGTTGAAGCATGCGCATGTGCTCTTGTTTTGGTTCTGGTTGGAGGATCTTCTCAGCTACTGGTCTCAAGGTTCGCGTATCTCTTGCTGCTTGTTGGCACACGTTTGCAAAATGGTTGGTTTTGTAACAGTAGTTGCAAGTTTGTCACCGAGCTGGACATTTTTCATGAGGATGTTTTGGTTTTCCGCATAACTAACAGAGTTGTATAACTCTTCTGGGTGGTTTTTGGGCTGTTGGTGTTGCAGTGTAGTAGACTTGTTCTTCGATGGTAGTGCTGAGAGTAACTTGTTTGTCGTTGTGGCCCCTCAAAAGAGATTGCTTTGCTGACAACGAAGGATTGAGTGAAAGGAGGGTCTTGCGGTTTTCGCTGGCCGTCTCTGTAAAAAATATTTTTTTGCAAACGGCTAAAAAGATTCGTTGAGCCCAAACAGAAATTTGTCCCTCATAAATTCGTCAGGGTTGTGTCAAAAGAGCAGCGAGCGCCAGCGGTACGCACCGAAGTCTCCCACTGAAATAGAATTTTGGTCGGTTTTTGTCATTTCTCCCAAAAATAGTAGCGGCCTTGCATTAGGATGCTCGCTCCGACATAATGTTGCTTAATCTTTTCAAGCCAGATCCAAGGTTTTGCTTTGTCACTCTCGGTGATTTTAGTGGCTATGACATCGTCTCCGGCGTGTATTCCATTTGACGGCGAGATGGTGCTGCAAATAACTGCTAACTCAAATGGCTGCTTGGCTTCGATGTAATGCTCTCTTTGTCTTTAGCTGGATTTCGGTACTCTTCAAGTTGACAATAATCGTGGAAAAGAATTTACCAGTGCTGGAAATGGTCTCTGTTTGCTCTGACAGCCTGGACGTCAAGAACTGGCTTTTATGTTTCGGCATTTGTGTTGGTTTGCGATCGTAACTATCCGGTGTTCAAACTTGGTGAGCATTACCAATTTCATGTGTTTTGTGTCGTTGAGACTGGATACAGGAAGAACAATGGTAAGTCTAGCTAGCTGCAGTAGAATGAGTTGTTTAAACTACTTCTGACACCATTTTATGCGTTGAAACTAAGAAAAAAACAATAACTTGCTTTACATGCTTGGCCGATTTTATGCTTCACAACTCCATAAGACACGTGTTCTCTGTCTGGCTGGAACATGACTTACGTAACGGTTACATAACATAACAAAACACATGCGATTAACTTTGGAAGGGTCATATTTAAGGGGAAAACATAAGGGGTGTATGCCCCCACAATTTTGACAGACAATTCATTCGTTCATTTTTTTGTTTGCATTCCACTTGAGCTTTGTGCTCTTTAGAGCTCACACTCTTCCACTTGGGGCTATGCCTCTTATGTTCCCCTCCCCCCATCCCTTATCATCGTCATCGTCATTATTTATTTAAGTCAATATTTTCTTTCTTACGAAGGGTCACTGACTCTCGCATCATGACGGATACTCCTTCTTTCCACTTTCTGTTTAGAGCATCCTCCTCGTTCAGACCAAATTACTGCTTTCCTTCTTCATCATATCTTTCCTTGTAGTCTTTGGTTTTCCTTTCCCTCTTACGCTGTTCACTTCCATATCCCATGCTGTTTTTACTGGTGTACCATCTTCCCTCCTCAACACATGGTCCATCCATCTCAAAACACTTCTCTTTACCACTTGAATGACAGTTTATTTCAAGCCTGATCCACGAACTCACTTGCATTCTTTCTATCATATAACTTAACACCACACATTATTCGTATCATAGCTCTTTCTGTTCTCCACAAGATATACCTTTTTCTGCTATCTTTACATTCCACGTTTCTGAGCCATATACCATCGCTGTTTTGACAGAAATCTTATTGATCTAGCCTTTTATCCACATCGTAAACCTTCTACCTTTATTAAACTTCATCCACCCCAATCTGCATCTTCTTGACACTGCAATGTCGCATCCACCAACATTGTTTATTTTATCTCCAAAATAACAAAACCTCTTCACCCTCTCGACTTCTCCCATATACATCCCCTTCTTACTCCTCTACCACACCATTTCTAACCTCCTAGCAACTCGCAGCCATTCTATTTTTTATAATTTGGATCTGGCTCTTGCTTGTGTTGCAGCCCACATTCTATAAAGAAGAAATGAAATGTTTGACATGATGGCTAGTCAGAATAAAACTACTCTCAAACGTCAATCTCAATAGCAGTACCTCCAGACTGGTATGTAACCAGTTAGGTTGTCATAGTGGTCATTTATCGTGCCTCCCACCTTTACGACCCGGGATCGATTCCTGGGCTCCGCATGTCGGCTGAGATTAATCGACCTAATTAAATCTGACTCCGAGGCGAGGGTTTTACTCCTGATACTTCTGTTTTTTTCCCTCCACAAAGACAGCAAAGTCGACTTTCAAGCCAAGATCTGAGCCTTCGAGCGATTAAACATTAACCTCTTCGTTCGCAATTGACGTTAAATAAAGTATATATTTAACCAGATGGCTTTTACTTAATCCTCAACGTGCCGGAGTGTGTATAATTTAGCCATCAGAGAATGCCATTTTCCCACATGCCTAGCCAGACTATTGAATATTCTAGTTTCTGTCTTCAGAACTGATTTGACAAAGATTTTATACCGAAACTAGTATAAATTGGACAAAGCTCAGTCCACGTTCAGAGGCCAGGTTGTTTCTCAAACAATATTAAACAACTTCATATTTATCAATTTATGTTTTTACTGTGAGGGTTTCTCGATCCCACTCGCAGTGAGCTTGGGCTGCCTATGGCGAGACCACTTCTTCTTCAAAACCCAAGCAGCTTTGTATATGATAGCACATAGAATCTCATACGTATGTGGTTACCAAGGTACCTTCCCCACGAACACAAAATTAAAATGGCGGAGAAAGAGACGAGAAAAAATTCAAACACTCAACTTGTTACACCAACAGAAGAAAGTTCTTCGCGTCTTTTAAGGCAGTCTTCCATACCAGACTCGGCAGAGAGAAAAGAATTAACTGTGTTTTCGCCTGTCTCAATGGACGTCGAAGAGTACAAGTTAGTCGTTTTTGCTTAGTAAAATTATTCAAATTTCTTTCTACTCATTCTCCCAAACAGTTAAAAACTCATTGATAATTGTTATATAATGATCCGAAGATTGCGGAAGCCGCCAGCTGTGCTAAATGTACTGATAACGTGGCCTTAGGACTGGGATCAGGACATTATTTGTCAACCTCATTTCCAGGGCCGGGTCGTCTCTTGTTTTTTTCTTTACCTGATAAGTCTTCACTCGATCCACTTGTTTGTTACATCAACATCCACAACGAGTGTTTTACCATGCAGCATTCACTGCAAAAAAAAGTTACATCAGGCACATTTTTTTCTTTTTATTTAATATAGTTAAGATAAAATTTATATCTTAGCTTAATTTTCCTTGTCAAAATAATTTGAAGGCCTGGGCCTGCAAACATACGGGCTGGCTATACCACTGACTGTACTATAGTTTATAACTAGAGGTTATTCTTTTCGTTCTCAAGATTGTTAGAATTGATGGATTGATGTTTACAGTTTACAGAGGTCGTTAACTGAACAACCTATATTCAGTTTTTTAACCCTTTCACTCCCGATCAGTTATCAACACTCAATTTCTCCTTACATAACAAAAACAAAATAAGGCATTTGGAA
>JAOBRB020412286.1:0-10113 GCA_027575285.2 Zoanthus pulchellus | reverse complement strand
ATGAGATGGCAATTTTGAGAAGAACCGAAAGAGCGATGGTGAGAGCAATGTGTGGTGTGAAACTGATGGAGAGAAGGGGGACTGAAGACCTAATGGAGATGTTGGGATTGAAGGAAACAGTGGTTCAGATGGCAAAGGCGAATGGAGTGAGGTGGTATGCGCATGTATTAAGGAGGGATGATGGGCATCTTTTGAAGAAGGCATTGGAGTTGAAAGTGAAGGGAAAATGGAAGTGGGGACGACTGAGGAAGACATGGAGATCTCAGGTGGAGAAGGAGAGTAGGAGTGTTGGTTTGAAGAGGGAGGATGCAATGAATCAAGTGAGATGGAGAGTGGGAGTGGGAGAGATTGCCGGTAGAGTGGGTAAATCCGGTCACCCTCGTTTACAGGGATAAAACCGGATCAAAACTAGATTGATGACGATGATCATGATGTGTGACCTTCCTTTCTGCCTAAGCCAACTCAGCTTTCCATCCTTCTGGGGTAGGTAAATGAGTATCAGTGTCTACCGGGAGTAGTGTGTTGTCTAGGGGGAGTGAGTCAGACTCTTATTTGCTTAACACTACAGAATCCAGATAAGCACTGGTCCCATGGGACACTAGGCTCTTAATTTGTGAGCCGCTGTAGCAGACTATCTAAGACTCTCAACTGTCAGTTTTGTGATTATTGTAACATGCCTGTGATCATATATCAGTGTTGCCAGTGCTAGTGAAATTATTATTATTATTATTATTATTTATTATTATTATCATTATTATTATTATTGCTTCAGAATTAAAGAACAAGTTATCTTATTCATCTTAAGTGTTAACTAAAGATAGTTACTTTTGCATTAAAAAGGTCAGCATCAATGGAGGAGGTGCAGTAGAAGTAGAAGTCACAGCCCATCCAGCTCTGTGAGCCGAAGAAGGGTAAATAAGTTGTTCCTATTTTATAGTAGTGGAACTCAAAGGTCATTTATATAATGTTATTGTTTTGACAGTGATTTTATAATATGTATGAAATTCAATAAGTTGCAAAAAGGAAATCTGAAAAACACATTTCAGACTACAGTGATGATTTGGGTTTAGGGCTCTACCAAGTTTCACTTGTGAGGTGGAGCTGATATTTTATAAATGCTTCATCAATGCCACCATAAGGAACACACAAGATAAAGTTGTCATTGTTCCACAAAGTAAAGACATACAGGATATTTGAAATCTACTTCAATTGCAACTTAGTGTACAGTATTGTGACTATGGCCCTGGTATTCACTTTTTCTGTATTTGCTCGTTGATTGGGATAAAATAAAGGGGTCACGGGAAGATTGTTTACTGTCTGTTTTGTGACTGTTGCTTGCATCAGAAACCACATTTATGAACTCTTATGGTTTAAACATGTAACCACCTCTATCAGTAATTTCAATTTCAATTAAAATTGTGCAGCTACTATAGTTTGTCAAATCAACCATGAATTTATTTTTGATTATCTAAGTTATTATGTAGCAAATCTTGGCTTTCTTAATTGTAATTTTAAAAATAAATTGGCTCTTGTTTCATGTTATACAAGGGGGTTGGTTGTTTAATTTAGTTTAACATCAGTTTATAAACACCACTTGGAAAAGGCTTGTGGAAAAGGAGAGCAAGAGTGTACGCTTGAATAAGGAGGATGTAATGAATCAAGAGTGGGAGTTGGAGAGATTGCTGCCAGAGTGGAGTAAGCCCGTCACCCCTGTTTAAGGGGATAAACCCAGATCAAAATTGGATTGATTGATTGATTGATTGACTTGCTCAATATTACCAAACTTGAATAATTAAGCTTAAGGCTGAATGTTTGATTAATGTAATATGTACAATTTAGCAGTGAAAGTTGAACAATATCAGTTTTATAAGAGAAACTGGTGAATGGTACATGAAGTATTGAAAATTACATGATCATGAATACTTTTGGAAATAATTCATTTAAGGTTTTGTTTATCTAAAATGTGTAAAAAGTCATATAGAATCCCTATTAAGTTGTATTCTGCAGAATTTATTCTGCAGTTGTTACAATTTAACCGACTTTGTTAACACATTTGATAACTAATTGTCTCAGTCATCACCTGAACGAAAGGATGGCAGAAATGTAGATGAATTTGGTCGTGACTTGCGGCCTTCCAACAGAGGCATATCAAAGGTGGGTTTGATTCTGTTGTACTTAATTGTAAGTTAATGATTTGTGTCATAATGTATTCATCTAATTACATCACTGTAGAATGATTTAAATTATGGTAACTATATGTGGCATTGCAATTTTTAACTTGTTCGTGTGAAAAACATTAATTGCATAAGGTCTTAAGTTTTGAAAGTTTAGGTCTTAAAACGTGATACACAAAAGTTGTCTACAGCTACTCAACATTTTTTGTTGATGTATGTAAACTGTATTAAGAGCATGTCCTGTCACTGGCATTTTGCTTGTTTTTACAGTCTGTATGCAGCCAAAGAGCCTATGCTGGATGTTATGTTCAGCAATGCTCAATGAAATGTTAAGTGTATTTCAATGGTAAAACCACAACTGAACAATAGATAGCAATATTATAGAAAGATGTTCAACTGGTTAATGTGTTAAACAAGGCTTAGCTAATAGCTCAAGCATCTTAATATTGATATGTGCATAGTTTTTATTTTCAAAACTCCTGAGTCTAAGATCTAAGTACAGTTGTATTGCTCCTTACACAACTAGTGGATAATATTGTTTTGTTGAAACTAGCATTTTTTAGATTAAAAGGGTAGTTAGGACTGTAATGATAATAACAGTTAAAAGTGATTCTTGCATATGTAATTACACTATGTTTTGACGTGATTTTGTACCTTTCAATGGTTACTCTAAACATTTATTCAGCCTCATCTTACTTTTACTTTTAAACACACCATACTAACACATTTCCCTGAAGATTTTGTCTGAAAATTCTCTAGGAAAAGAGGAGTGAGGATGAAAAAGAGAAGGGGGCAAGTTTGTCACCAGCAAAAGAGAGCTCATCTGAACAAAGAAAGTCATTAGAGAAAAGGTCTTCTGTGGAAAGACACTCTTCACCTGAAAGGTCTTCTTCAGAGAAAAGGCATCATCGTCGAAGTTCTGAAAAAGACCATATGCATGATTCTGATCATCGGGATAAGAAAGAAAGAGAAAGGGATCGGGACAGAGAAAGGAATAGAGAAAGGGAACGAGACAGAGAAAGAGAAAGAGATAGAGATCGAGACAGAGACAGAGACAGAGAAAGAAATCGGGATAGAGACCGAGGTAGGACTTGATTTTTGTCTTATAAACTAAAAACTAAAATAATGTGCTAGGCATAAAAGATGAAGTTTCAAGGATTTATGCAATTTCAATTTACATCCTAAGGGCATAAACATTGTATTGAATTTTGACATCAAGTGTAGATTAATAGCACAAAAAATGTGCTAGTAGCTAACTTAAAGCCACAATATAGGGCACTATGGCCACATTGGTAGTGGGCTTTACCCCTAAGTCCACCATAAAAAAATAATAGTGAGCCTGATTGCTAGCAGCCATGGACATCTATTTTGGCTGTTTTAGGCTTTATCAGTGTGGCATAGATAGCAAACAGCTGTCCATGGCTGCTAGCAATCAGGCTCACTATTTTTTTATGGTAAATTTAGGTGTAAAGCCCACTACCAATGTGGGCATAGTGCTCTTTATCACGGCTTCAAGTTAGTTATTAGCACATTTGTGTTATCTACACTTGATGTTTATTTTCATAGGCCAAAGGACTTGATCTGGCAGATAATTCAGAAAAAGAAAATTAAGTTTACAGAATTTTAATGTTGGATACAGGCTAAGCTGGAAAAAGTAAAATTAACTAATCTAGCCAGCTAGCTTTTAAGGACCATGTGCAAGGTACAGGACCGCTGAAATGAGCTGTTTATGATTATCACGCATCAGCTGAAATAACCACTCTTCATCTGACGCCCATTCGAAATAGTTCATTTGCTAAACCTTTCCAAAGTTTTTTCAGTAGAAAAGTTTGAACCAATTTAATGTTTATTCTTAACTAAAGTACCTGGGAAGTGTAAATAAAAAAAACTTTTTAGTTAACTAGGCAAGTGCACATTCAAAGTAATAATTTTCACTTCAGTTTCTTTGTTGTTAATGTTGTACACTGTAAGTTTTTGTCAAACACTGATGGCTTACTTTTCTTGCTTTTCCACTAGTTGCATGCTGCCCTAAATGTCGGTGTATTGAGCAACAATTTGCTCATAACACTATTGCTGTGATAGTCTCTTCACCACCGCTGTCCCATTTGTCTATGAAAATTTGTCTATCGCTAATGTTGCAGTAGGCACATGCGCTTTACAAGCGCCTATTTTTTGAATAAGGGAGAAGAATAAGCATAAAAGTCAGAAGATGTTATTATTCAAACTGCCTTCTTCTGTAGGGTAATCAGTGGTCTGAGATTCGATATGTATGTATTGCTCCACACAAGAATACCATATGTTAGAAATGGGAATATTAAAGTATAATATAATTGTGATAAAATTTTGGATAATATACCAAGACCTCTACTCAATTTCCTAGATATTAGTTGAATTTGGTGTTTCCGGTTTAGATATTGGTCAATGTAAACCCCTACAGAAATCGCCTCTGCTTTCAAGGGCATAAATCTCCTAAGATTAAAACACAATCCACGGTCTCTGTTGTCCACGTCGAATATCACGCAAATCACATAAGAAAGCTGAAAGATTCATAGAAGCACACTTTTTCCTCAAAAAATGTTGCTAAAGCGACTTTGGTGAATACTTGCTCGAGTCACATTTAACATGATAAGCTTTGCAAACTCATCTTCACCTAGAAACAGCAAGAAATAAAGACAGCCGTTGTTTACATTTACAGGCGCTAAAACCGAAATTGCAAGCCGGTTCTCTAGCTTGCCAGCCCACGAAATCAACTATCCTCAATGTGTATTATCTTGCACCACAGGAAGCCCATTCGTTCAAAATAGTATGCTGCTCACTCGCGAATATGAAAGATAATGGTTAGAATCGTAATTGGGTACATAACTACGCACAGATTGTGTTGTATGACTTCGCTTACTTCTTAGTTTAAAATTATTCACAGTAATTGCTCATCACTTTAATGTGACATTTACTTAGTGAACTTTAACACTAGCCTCGTTTGGCAAAAGATTTCTTTTCGAATTGTCTGAAAGAATACAGGGCTAGTGAGGCTAATTTGAATGAAAACAAAAGAATGCTAAAATGTTCCCCATTGATGAAAGAGGTATATGTGCAGAGCCAAGAACTTGATCCTGGGTCAGAGGTGGAAGGTGCAACTGATGATGCCAAAATTATAATATTTATAATTTTATATCTATACTGAATTGAATAATTATTAAATTAATTGGAACAAGTTTTGAGAAAGAGAAAAGAACATGAAAAGGATGAACATATTCTGCCAATACTGTATCTTTTCTATTTCGCCAAAAAGTTAGTTTAGTCTCACTTTTTACTGATGCTCGTATTTTTATTATAATTGAATATAAAATATCAGTTCCTCTTCTAGAAACTTGTCGGAAGTAGCAAAATATCTCCCATGTTGGTCATATTCCTTTAGCTATTCCTCTCAAGTTATTTTAGACAGTTTAGCCAGCTCTTCCTCAGATGTTACTCGTGCATTTTTGTGTTCTTTTCACAAAATCACCAAATGTCAGGAAATGCAGAGAAAAGTCGTTTTATAAGTTTGACAACAAACTTGATTATTCCTCTGCGTCTATTTCCTGTAAACATCCACAGAACCTGCGAGTAACATCTAGAGAAGGGCTGGACACCGTGTTAAAAATTAACTTAAGAAGGAAAGTTCTATGATTAAATACTACTGTATGTGGAGGATACATACTCTGAACATGCTCTCGTGAAAAACTTCGAAAGGAAGTCTAACTATATCAGAAACAGTTATCTGTTCATCAATGTTGTAAAGACACTCTGTAGAAACTCCGAACAGCTATGTTACAGTAGCATCTCAGAAGCTATGAATTAGAACTTAGTAAATGTCATTTGCATCTATCACTAGTCCCCTTCCGCGGCTTTGGTAACCAGAACCTTTTTGCAAGATTGTTTAAAGTTGCATGATTAAGAGTTTGCGACAGACAAAAGTAAAAGCTTTTATCATACTTCATAAAAATATCTTTTTAGGTAGAAGATCAAGTGACTCGTATAGAGAACGAGATCGATATAGAGAACGAGATAGGGATTATGAACGCCGCCGTGATCGACAATATGATAGGGGCCATGATAGAGAAAGCGATAGAAGAAGAGAACGAGACAGACATAGGGATGGTGAGAGAGGCCGATATAGTAGTGGCAGAACTCGTGATAAAGAACATGATGCACGAGACTCTGAGAAGGAAAAGAGTAAAGAGGGAGGAAATGTAAAACAAGCTAGTAAGTATCCTAAGTTTTATTAAACTTCATGATTTATATAAACAAAATTACTCGAATTTTAGTGGCTAAAAGCAGTGCAGTTTTTTGCAAAAACCAATGCAAATAATGTTCAATGCAAAATTAGTTAATTTGAATTAAATATCAAAAATGGATAGCACTATTAAAGCATTATTAGCTATTTGTAAGCTTTTATAATGAGCACTATAACCATGTTGGTAGATGGCTGCGCACTTTTAACACACCATAATAGTATAATGAGCATGAATGCTATCAGCCATGGACAGCTGATATTGAACTTATAAGTCTAGTTTAGTCTTTTACTTAAATACCAAGTTAACTGCACAACCTTTGAAAAGCGTTAACAACCTTTCCGGAATATGTAAATGGCCTGTAAATAGGTATTCAAAAAAAGACTTTTTGCCAGGTTGTTTCTACGATTATTATGTAATCGAACCCGTACGAGTTCATTATGAATTAATTTGCAAGAGTGTGTATTAAAAAAAAAACTGAATCAAAATTGCCCGTTAGTGCAAATAGAGTCTAATATACAGCTTATAATTATAGATTCTACAGGTTGCATGTTGTGAAGAACAAAATCACGCTTTTGTATACGTTTTGTATCAATCATTTCATGCTCTTTCTGTATTTTGATGTCAAATAGTTAATGGTCCATTATGGTTTCGTTTCAGTGTATACTCCAGCCAGGGCTTTGACTTCAGAAGAAGTGCAGGCTAAACTCGCCGCTCATGCTGACGAACTAAAGAAAAAGGCTCAGCAAACAGCCTCGCTGTTGAACGTACCTGGCTATATCAACCCTTCTGTTGTGAATCCTCACCAGTTCGCCATGCAGGCACAGAAGAGAAAACTGCTATGGAGCGGCAAGAAGGCAGAGGTAATTATGAACTGTTTTACGATTACCATTAGAGCTGTCTTTATTGCTGCAGCTTTCATCAGGAACCATCCCATTCTTCATACGAATCATTAAAACACATAGCCATCTTAACTAAATTCAGATGCACTTGCAAAAGCATCTGTCACGCTAACAAAATTCATATTTCTTTCTTCCCACAATGGTTATTAATGACGTTTAGATATTTTGCATTCGACTGAAATGGAACTTCCTGTAGATACCGAAAGTCTTTTTGCAATTTCATACACTTATAACATTGGTATTCGAATTCAGGGACCTGGTTTTGTCATTAATATGATCAAAGGCAGAAGCTGAAGTATAATCCACCAACCAAACCTACCATACAAAAAACGTATGAGAAAGTGCACATAGTACTACCCACTTTGGCATTCTAATCTAAGAACCAATACATACATAAAAAATGTCCGAATGCGACGGTGCTTTCCATATTATTAACGGATCGTAAGGTCTGACCAGTAGAATATTTTTTGTGTGGGCCGTTCATTGAAGATACTAAGTGATTCGAAGTCTGTACTGTATGAAGGAGCGGTAGGGCAAATTGTTCTGATGTGAAATCAGCATTAAAGAGGTAGCCGGGCCTCTTCAAATATTATTTTGTATCTAGGCACATGTGCGAGTGACCAAGTTTAAGTAAAATGGTTAGTTGTCCAGGTTGCACTAACTATGACAGTGAACACTGCCGTAACGTTTTAGTGGGAAAAAACGTGGTGATTTTTATCAAGTTTAGATAAAATGCTTTAGTGTAATTTAGTGTCTTTCAGAAAGTAGAAAGGAATAGTTCAACTTTCTCTCAAGACTAAGTATGCTTTCGATCTTGTTGAAAACAGGCAGCACCAACAGGAAACAAATTGTGGGCTGGAACGACATTTTCTGGAGATCAGGGGGGTGAAATGAAAGCAAAGTTTCAACGATTGATGGGAATCAAAGGTGAGAGTGCAGCTGCTCCATCGGTGGAAGGCCAAACGGACACCTTGCAGCAAACAGAAGAAGAATCTCAAGGAAGTAAAATATTGGCAGATTTAGAAATGGAGTTTGAACGTTCTCGAGCCTTTCAGCTGTCAAGAGGTGCAGGTGGTAAAAGTGGAATAGGGCTCGGTTATACTGGCATGTAAACATCTCGATACTCTGCAACTTTATTCTATTGCTTGCGTTCTTCGCTACGTAACCGATTGAATTAGAAAGTTCCTTGGGAAATTTAATTTAAAGGTCGCCCCCAGCTCAGAATAATGCTGCTGTTGAGTGTTTTAGGCAAAACCGTAACAAACTATGCCGTAAAAGTTGAGAATTTATCTGGTGGTATCATTGTATGCGGATCTTCGCTAAAGTTATTGTTTTCAACCTCATCTATTAATTATTTTGTAGCAAAGAACGCAAGGTAAAGAAATTCAATGAACGAACTGTTTTATTCTGTTCATTTTTTGTAATAAATTTTATTTTGCAAGGGACTTCACTGTGTTTTAAAAATCTTATTAGAACTCAATTATATTTATAGCCAAAGGTAAACAAAGAATCGTTTGTAGTCATGTCAAGTTTCTACAGTTACTCACATCTCCTGTATTACTAGTATTGCTGTGACAATACCACATACTGATCCATCCATTTAACTCAATTTTTCATTAAACTATTCCTGAATTGTGCATTGCTGTTGGAATATTTAATTTCACTAATGACCGAACACACACGTGACTGAGTGCGATTTTATTACTAAGAGTGTTTGTTCTTTTCTCACTATATTTTTACCGTATGGAGTAGTTACTACACTTAGAACGGTATTAAAATATATCTTGAAATAAAAATATTTAGAAACTCGCTGCGTGCTGTATCGTTTACTCTGTATTTACTAAATTATATGGCAAGCCGACTGTAGCAATATTCAGTTCAACCCATAATTCAACCCCTTATTCAACCTTAAACCCCTTATCCAATGTTCAACCCCTTATCCAGTGTTCAACCCCTTATTCAACGTTCAACATCACCTCCCCCAAGATTGACGCATCACGTAGAGTAATGCGACCCACCTCGTTTCCAGTTTCATCTCGGCTCGACTCTGACCGCCTCGAGCTCTAGGAACGAGTTTAAATGCGACCAGGCCTAAAATGGAGGTGATCTAGCTGTCAGCAGTTTTCTAATGACATCTATTCCTAGTACGTTGTCTTTACATTGTCAGATCGGCCAGTTTAGGATGTAATGAATAATAATATAAAATACTTAGATATTTGGCAAAATACCTAACCGAAGCTGGGAAGATTTTAAATGAGATGAATAGTTCTGCCAATTAGCCAGTACCAAAAATACCATAATATTCTTTGTTTGTCTACCCAAAATTTTGCATAAGCATTGTTTCCAGTTTCTCTAGGGATCAATGTAAGTCCCAAGAGAAAATAAAAACAATACTTATGCAAAATTTGGGTAGACAAACAAAGAGTATTTTAGTATTTTTCGTACTAGCTAATTTGTTCAGCTTCATGAAAAAACATGTAATCGGTTTCTGCTCAAACAAAACGAAACCCGTGTTATGTCTTATGAACCCCATAGCGAAGTAAGTTAGAGTAAGCAGGAAGTGTTGTTTAGTCAGAACTGACGTCAAATGCAGACGCAAGATTAAACAAAAGCCGCGTCACATGTAGGCACAAATGTTGAAAAAGTAACATATAACTTCTAATATTACATGAATACATGTGTCGTTTGGGAAAATATAATAAAAGAAAAACAGAAAGAAAACAGTCATGCTTTTTTTTACTAGCTGTGCTCATCCAGAACGTAAAT
>JAOBRB020412189.1:0-10114 GCA_027575285.2 Zoanthus pulchellus | reverse complement strand
TTGTTTACTAATTCATTTATAATCAATGACATTTAAATAATAGATATGTAAATATAATAAATCTATACATACATTAAATAATTTTGTAAATTTAATCTGCCTAGACTAGCTTTGGCTACTTGCAAGTTGAATATGTTTTTGTAACTTTTGTTCAGTGTTAATTAAATTATTATTGTTGCTCTCTGAAAGAAAAATGCTTAGGCCAAAGGTAATTTTAACTCAAAATGTTTAAGCTTTACATATAGACTTGGAATGCATTTCTTTGAAAGTTAAAAACTGAAATATTTGTTTTTATCAAAAAGGTCACTTAATTGAAGCATACAAAATGAATTCCCCTTCACATCCCTTGTTTTTTACACATTAAAGCAAAAGTAGACGTTAAGATATTGACACTTTCTTGCCAGGCCTTAAATTATTTCAGTTTGGTAGAGTACTTGTAATGATCTGATATTTAAACTTACTGATATTTACTCTCTTAGGGGGGCTATAGTGACTATTGGATTGACTGGCAGGGGCCTATTCCAGAACCATATCCAGATTATGTTGAAGTGTCAGAGACAAACTGCCCATTTGCTGAAGAGGAAATGCATCTCCTTCCCAGAACTGACAATTTAACTTAGATAGAGGAACTGAAGGTATTCAGTGACCTCATTAACTTATTGTGATAAAAACCACTCTCAAGAGTCACTCATAAAAATAAAAAAAGGAAAACCCAATGCAAATAACAGTGTTGATACAATAAAATAATGTTTACTAATCTTAATAAATCTCCGGAAACGAGAAACTTCAACTGTCTTTATTAAATTTACTTAACATGAGAAACTTGAAATCTACAAAACAGGGAGCTTGAACTTTCAAATATAAACACTTTTATTTAACTAACTGAAGTTATTATGGATTGGTTTCCACATTATTAATGTTTTTAATGACTTTGTTCGTATGCATTTTTAAGAATGGTGGCAATAATTAAAATATTATGGACCTTAAGCAAACCACCTAACGAACATTACCAAACAAAAGGTAAAAAGAGCAGAATAACAGCACTTCGTATGCATGTCAGATTTTGACACCTTTGTTCATTATTTTCTCCAAAACAATAACTTGCAAAGAATAAATTATGTCTAATTAATTTTAGGAAACGTGAATGAAAAGGGAAAAAATTATGTCTTTTTGTTTGGCATTTAATGTTACAAAATTTATGCATTTTCTTGCTCTTAAAATATTAGATCTGTATAATGGTGGATTTCCATTAAACAATTAAATATGAATAAATAATTATTTTTTTTTACATTTTTCTTGCCATTTGCTTTGGCGTCATAGGTGTCACTGCTTAAAGTCTCTATGGAATGCCCAGGATTGGGTGTATGGGTGGGAGCGTTAATAAACTCGGCATTCCACTGAATAATCAACGTGAAGCAAGGATTCAGGGAGTACAAGTACTGTTACTGTACAAGTACAGTAACAGATTTCTGCTGCTTTTTTTTGTAAACTAGAACAACCTTTTTTGAAACCATCTGTAGACTGTATATATAGTACTTCCAAACATACAGTGTGGTTGAATTGAACAGAACTATTGAGCTTTGTAAACTTTATCTTTGATTGTGCTCATTAATTATAGGTGTACTGTTGATTTAAGTGAGAATATTTGGAGAATACGGTCAAGTGTCAGTTTTTTAATTCTATATTATAAAATAATTTAAACGCCATGGTTGTAGTTCAAACTTCACCAATTATAAAAAGCCTAGGCTGTTGTGAAAAAAGACCCTTTCCCTTTAAGTACTACCCTCAGTGCTTGTTCAAACTCGGAGTAACTAGTAAAATACTTTGGAAGTTTAAGCTGCAATAAACAGCAGGAAGCAAAAAAGCTATCAGATTCATGACATGCCACAGAAACGCGGAAAGGCAAAGTAGTACTTGATGAAGTATGAGAGCCTGTAATGAATTTATGCAAATCCTCCAAATACTCTGTTTGGTGCTGTCTAAAAAACAAACAAAGAGCAGATATATGTAAAATTAAAATTACAAAAATGTAACCTCCAAGGGCTTTAAATATGCATAAGTCTTTTTAGTTTTCATTAACAGACGGAATAGATGCTATGTTTATTTTTTTATTTCAGTTAATTTTTAATTTCTAAATATAGATTTTCTTTAAACCAGGTAAATTGAATTTCAACCAAGATAATTTTTTATTCAGCTTGATTATTTCAAAAATAAATTTAAAATTCCTCTTCCCCCGCCCCCAATTCTCATCACTGTCGAGTCCTTTATTTTTTCTTTTGTACAGACTATTTCCAAGTGACCATGCAAGCAATCTTTGCCAAAGTCTCCCTGTTTTTATTTCTCTGTGGAAGTCCTTGAGGATGTCATTTATCCAACTGTTTATTCATATGCTAAGATAAAAGGCTTAACTTTTCAGTAACTGTCTTAACGCGGGGCTTGAAAGCAAAACATTTCGTAAATCTAGAAACATTGAATAAACGTTTTGCCGGGAATTATGCACATGCTTCACTGTTTGCCCGCAGTGTGTACAGATTGACTGGGATTTTCGGAAGATTTCTTGTAGAATTTTTCAAGTGTATTTTAACATATTATACATTACCAAAGTTCTGCTCCAAAAAATAACAAAATACAAGAAAAAAAGATAATTAAAGGTAAAGCATATTTTCTCTGAACTTGTTATTGTATTATGGATACCATACCGTGCAAAAAGTGTCAAGGTGCTCTTGCTAGTCTGTACACGAGTTCTACTATAAAAACATTTTCATGAACTTACTTGAAGGTTGAGATTCTTCCAAAGAGGAAAGGCGATCAGCCACTCTCAACAGAGTTGCTCTCACCTCACTCAAAATAGCAGCTGGCTTTGTAGAACTCGAAGTCGGCTGGCTATCCACCATGTTTGACAAGAGATGCAACAAAGACAACGAAAAAAGGCAATAAAAAGCCACTGCAATTCAGGACTAATTTAAGCACGTTTAAGAACATTTTCAAAATTATGTTCACCTCGTGTGTAGAACTCAAACTCGACTGGCAATCCACTATGTTTGACAAGAGGTACAACGAGTAGTGTTGGGAGAGCAGAAGGTCTCCTACTCCGACCCCACTCCTGTAGGAAGTCTTTCGATCATAATGCTAGCGGGGGTGAGCTGGGTCAGCTGAGCCTGTAATTAACATAGGTGGATGACCAACAGTTGAAAGTACTATTTAAAAAGTTGAATGTACAATGCAAACTTGCAAGTGAAATAAGTACAGTCAAATGTTGCAAGCAAAAACTTGAATGGCAAATGCTCAACGTTGAATGCGAAAACGTGAAGGTACAACTCGCTGAACTTGAACATGAACTTGAACATTGCGTTCGAAAAGGTGAATGTACAAGGCAAAAACTTAAACGTTGCACGAGGAAAGTTGAATGACGAAAGTGTTAAGTCAGACAACAATGGTAGGATAAAATACGACATGTAAAATATAAAATGAAACATTGAATTTTGGCGGGGATGGAACGCCATATAAATGCATAAGGTATTTTGGCCAGTTAAAGTGGCACGTGCGGCATTTCCCTGATTGACGCAGGACATGACAATAGCAACCACACAGGCGAAATTTGTGTTGAGCTGATAAGTATCCTATGTTGGCATGATAATGTTTTGCCAAGTATAATGCATTAAAAGTGAAGGCTATAAACCTCCTGCCATTCATTGTAGCCTACGAAACAGACTGTGTGTGTGTGTGTGTGTGTGTGTGGGGGGGGGGTATCGAAAAATGTAAGAATTTTGCTGCCTGTAGTGTTCCATAATATTGTTATGTTGATGTTTTGACTTACTTGGCGACATTCTTGTTGTTGGCCTTGTGTTCTTAAACTTGAAGGTTGTCGGACAGCGACATTTGCTTAAATATCATCTTCAAACCTTTCCTATTCGTCTGATTCATAGAAAATGTATGGTCTTGAAGTTCTAGGAGTTATTTCGGTGTCATATTCTTCAGAGATTAAGTTGGTTGATTCTGTAATGATAGTTGGTAACGATGATTTAGTAGGTGTTAGTAAGCTCTCATTAAAAGCATCAGCCAGCACAGCTACCTTCTTTAAAAGGGGCTTGATACAGATTGGACAGTTAGAGTTAGTTGGAAAGTAGCATTCCCGGTAAAAGTGTGGCAGCAAGCTAGTCTTACAAATTGAACAGTGTCTTGAGTTATAGCACAGTTGCTGTAGTCACATAAAATGGCTGGATTTGGATACTGTGAGTTGCTAACGAGATATTTGTTAAAAAAGAGAAAGAAACTTTACATCAATTACGTCATCAAAAGTTTGAAGATGGAATTTTTGGTCTTTTGTTACGATTCTGACAGGAAAGCTTTTCTGTAACCTGTGTAACATAAATACTGTTCTAGTCAAACACGGAAGATAATTGTAAGAAATTAATAAGATATTGCTAGTTAAGCTTTATTTAATGATTTCCTCATTAATCTTCAAAGAAGGGCAGTTTTAATTTCATTGAACTTTGTCAGATGTTCATTAGGGTTGCCATAGTGTTTTTAGCTGAAGGATAAAGTACATTTGTAGTAGAACTGTTAATTGTTTTTAGTTTGCTGCTTCTTAAGCTGCCATTTCATCATCCATTTTTGTACGAAGGGTGGAGTTGTAATATCATTTCAAGCAAAAGAGTTGATAATCCACATGCATACTTTGTGATAGTTAAGTTATAAAAAATGTCTATCCATAGGCGATGGGGATAAAATTAATATGCCTTTTTTTCCCTCTCTCGGTTGGTAAGGGTCTGTGATTTGTCATGAACTCAAATATCTTTTGGGCTTCTGCTTGGGATGGACGTTTATCATAAGTGAGTTTAGTGCTGAGACTTTGCTGTAGAGTTTTTGGAAGTAATGAGTCTATTGGTTGAGTTCATTGGAACTTTTCGGTCGGTTGCTGACACTTTTGTTAGAGTTGTCTGTAAGGTTGTGATTTTAGGTTTCTTTGAGGCACTGGCACTCTTTTTGTTTCTTGGTCTCTTTCGATTATATCTTGAATATCCAGGACCTTTGTTTCTTTCATTTCCATTCAATGGTGCAACACCACCACTTTTTTATAGAGATTAATCTTCCATTTATTTAGTACTGCTTTTGCATAGTTATGTTTATTCAACAGATTACTAGCCGTTCTTAT
The DNA here is from genome assembly GCA_027575285.2 of Zoanthus pulchellus. Taxonomy (NCBI): domain Eukaryota; kingdom Metazoa; phylum Cnidaria; class Anthozoa; order Zoantharia; family Zoanthidae; genus Zoanthus; species Zoanthus pulchellus. The sequence continues at coordinate 4,959 of JAOBRB020412189.1, read as the reverse complement.
CTGATTTCATATCTTCATACGAAGGTGAGCTAAGTTCATTATTGAGAAGATAATCTTTATCCCATTTTTTAAAGGCTGTTTAACACGATTCGTTTCAGCTAGAACTTTAATTTTTATCCTGGCTAGGCTATAGGTATATGTAGATACGTTTTGCAGTATTTCATCATTAATTATTTTACTATTGTTCTTCATTATTCTTTTCAGCTTGAGTTTTTTATTCAAATGTGAAAATTTTTTCTGTTTTTCCAAGTATTACTGCAATTACTTTGCGATGCGACTTTGTAGCTGATAGTTTTGATTGTGAGATGTACTTTTGGGATGGGTATCGTAGCTTTGATACATTTTCCCAAGAGTTTTCCAGATATATGACTTTCTTTTTTTCTGTAGATGACCTGAAGTGATGGAGAGATGTGCCAGTAGTGTGTTCATCTGGGAGGTTTAGCTCATAATGAAATTCAATGGTTTCTTCATTTTTGCTCCACCGTTTATCTTTCCCTTCTAGATGGAAGTTACTAATCTTTTGCAAATGTGCTTGTCACTCTCGGTACTTTTTTTATAATGTGCAGTGGGATGCTTGTGTTCTTTCGTGGTGGGAGACTCTCGGAAAGCTTTGTTATGTCAAACTGTTGGTTGCTCATGGCGTCTTCCAAATCACCCCTTCTTTCTTGGCCTGAAGGCGAACAAGCATGTTTGGGATAACTTCCCCACTCTGGTAGTTGCTGGTTGTCTGGTAGTGATTTTCTTTAGATAATTAACATGTCTTTCTTGATCTTCAGTGTTGGCTGCTTGACCTGATATTATCATAAGCATTAGTCCTGCAAGTGCAAAAAGGATGTGTAAGTAATTTTTATAAAGCTTTCAGAAGGTTAGAGGTTTGGGTACTGGAATCATGTCCTTGAGTAGAATAGAATGGAGCCAAAGTTGATTGTAGTAACGAAAATGATGGAAGGACAATTATACTCTGTTTGTTTTTTTGTTACGGAGACACAACTCTCTAAATTCTTTAAGCAATTTAAACTCCATCTCTGGTAGGCGATGAGGCAATTATGTTGAGACGTTCTCAATGTGATGGCAAATGATGTGAAGCGGTCCGGTAGGAATAAGTTCATCTTCACCAAGGCCTAGGGTTGCAACGTGTATTAAAAAGAAGAGCAGGTACTATTTGAATCACATACATCTCTTCTACTAGAAGCTTCCAGGTCGTACATCATACACATCCATGTGGAACTAATCCAAAATTGCTATTGGTTAGGTTTGTCCCATTAAAATGTTTCAAAGATTGTAGTATCTGACTATTACATGAATTCATAAGCAGATTATCTGCCAATGAAAAAATAAATTGATTCAATGGTAATGGTGTGGAATAGGTCAATACAAAGTTGACTTTCACACCAGTAGTGTTCTTACACATTCTAGTTTTGTCTGATCTTTTCCTTGTGATACATTTTTCAGTTGGTGGTACAATCTTATTAACTGTTAATTATAAATTGTTGGTTTGGGTGGTAGCCCATGTGTTCTTAGGGGATTATGCCATGTCTGAGGTTTTGAAGATTTTTACACAATTGGAGGAATAGATTTAAGTTCTAATTTATTGTAATGTACCAACAGGTACAATAATCCAACACCATGGCTGCAAACGCATGACCAGTTTTGCATGTACATGTAGCCTATTTAATTTCAGTGTCAACACTTCGACTGAAAGAGATAGCTTAAAAAAGTATAAATGATTTAATTTATAATTCATAATTAAATTTTAAGTTGATAATTTTATCAAACACGCATTTATTTTGCTTTGATGAAATGGTATGACTAGAATTACTGGGTTTTACCCCTTACCCCCAATGAAAAAATAAATCGAGTCACTGGTAATGGTGTGGAATAGGTCCCTTTTTTAACCCTAACCCCTTTAAGTCCTTGGGAAATATACTTTAGGGCAAAGAAAATATTTTCTCGGTTTCTGATCAAAATTTTTCTAAAAAAAATGAGGCATGCGTTTTATCAAGATTTACCAGTTACAGTAACAAGCATGTTTGTGAGGAAATTATCATCTGAAATCAAAAACCTGCAACTCTTTATTGCTATTTACTTCATACATGTAGTATATGATCATCTTCTACTGGAAAATATTTCATAAAAACCAATGCTGAAAATTGTAATTTTCTCTTTGTATTTTTCTTTATTTGTAAAAATGCCACGCACTTTTAATAAACATGAGAGAATAATAAATTAAACTAGAAGTTTCTGAAAGAAAGGTAAGTGCTGCGACAGTTCGAAACAAGTTTAGTAGCGAGTTCCTAGGTAATGACTTCCTTGTGTCAAGATATTGCTCGTACTCAGGGAACTCTCCTTTCTAAAGTGCTTGCGTCTAGTTTTGATGAGAACACGGCTACACACAAGGTATTCCTAGAAAGCTTAATACGGAGCGAGAGGAGGTTCGAGTTTTCTGAAAGATGTAGTCCAGTGACTGCTTGCTGCTCAGACGCTTAAAATAGACACAATGTATACGCCGTTAGCGGTAGACCTACACCAAGAAATGTTGAGCGTTAGTTTCGAAAGAAGTCCTTCCGCTACCAAAAGTATTGTCAAGAGACCTCTAAAGACACTCAAAGAAATGCCAAACACACTGAAGCACAAAATGCCAAAAATACTCAAAGCAATATTATAGAAATTGTAAAGAACTCAGATGAAATTCATATGAACTCAAAAGAATTCAAAAGAAAATGAGAGGAGAAACGCTGCCAAGGAACACGGACGCCATATTGCGCTGGAATCTTCCGAGATAACATTTAATGCATAATTTTACAAAATCAAGAAGCATTGGAATCTTACCAGTTACTATGAAGATAAGTTTTTTTTTGTATAATTTTGTTTTTATTTACATTAGTGATGATATTGTTTAACGGTTTATCGTTTGTTCAACTAATTTCGTGTTTATCGCACGAAAGCTTCCTCTAGCCGAAGGACATTTCATGAATATGCCAACAAGGACTTTAATAACGTCTCTGGAGAATGATTGCGATATGTTTTAAGAGAATGTACGCTTCTCTGTAAATGTTTATCCCAATAAAGAGTATTTATTGGGCTAATGAAGTTCTCGTTCACCTTGTGTATTGTTTTGACTGCAGATTTTACGAAGTGTATATAAACTTGTAAACATCGCACGACTTCAGAGTTGAAATTCCCAGTTCTCAGAAAGTTAAAAATAAAATTTTTTAATATAATTGCTTGACTTAATAACTCACTAATCCTTGGTATTTACAGTAAAATTAAAAACGTCAAAAGCTTTATAAAAATTTTCTCGGTAAGGTACAACGAAAGCGTCTATCTTCGATGATAAAATCAGTGCTGTAATAAATGCATGAAACAGATGCTGTTTTCTAGATATTTTTATTTATTTATATTATTCAAGTAAATTAAGTTATGCAATTTTAAAACTTATAGCAGCCAACATTTCTCCGCTGTGTGAAACAAATTCATAATTTTGTGCTAGAACAGTGACAGTATAGACAAACCTTACAAAATATTTTAAAACTTGTTTGTTTAACGCAGACACAAAATACAATAGTAGTCAGTAAAATACGCATTGGTTCTTGGAATCAGTTTACGAACGTAGAATACTTGTTTTTACAAAAATCAGTTCATTTTTGTTCGAAATTAAATAGACTGCTTATGTTCGTTCATTGATAATGTAAATTTTATCGCAATCTATTACTTAATTACTTAATAAGTTATTAAAATCATTCATTTATAAAAATTAAGACTCGAAACGTTTTTAAAAATTTTCTCTGAAATGTACAACAAAATTGCCTTTTTTCACCAGGATTTCATGTGAACCCTATACATGACCCGGGCGTTGTTTTCCAGATGCAAATTATAATAAATTAATATAAAACTTGCTTTACCTTTATTGAAGCAAAGATCTACAATTTTGCGAACTTATAACAAAGAATAAATTAAAATTCTCAGGGTAAGTTTCTTTTCATGCAGCCAACAATTCTCCGCTGTAAGTGTTAAAATAATTCTTTTTTCCTTTATGAAGCACAGGCAGCCGACAGTGCACATTAGGTAGCCTGAGTAAACGCCTATAAGCGTCTAGTTTCTTAAATAGAGGGGCTATAAAGCAATATCGATGTTTCCACGAAAATATTATTAGAAGCTAGAGTTGTGTTAGGATGTTAATGTTGGAAAAAAAATAAAATGAAAGACAGGAACTGTGAGACAATAAAATTCAGTTTAATCTTTAAAGATAGTCTAACAAGATCTTTTTACACTGTAGCAGATTTATAGTCTGTTGTTTTTCTGATGCTACTGCTAGAACTTCGTTATCAAAAGTCAAGTAAAATAATTTCAATTTTAAACAACATCTTTGAATAAACCATTATTTACAATTCTTTTTTCTGTATATTTAACAGTCTGACATTTTACTACATTATAAAGCCAATGTTGCAAAAGGTTGACCAATTTTTCCAAGGCAAAAAGTTTATGTTATAGAAGCTTTGCCTGGTCATGTGACTCTGGAACACTTCTTAAAATATAAATCTTTTTGACTATACCTCTTCTTTTGACCAGTATATATTCTTTGAAGACAGTGCTACCGTTGAATGGTTTTAAGCAACTACATGCTGACAGTAATGTTTGTTCGGATTTGATGACATCCCTTACAAAAATAATCTTATTTTATCCATATTTTATAACTATTTTAATGCTATCACGCCTATTTTTCTCCTTATTTTTTTTCCCTTGAGCTATTTTTTATTTCTATTTTACCAGGTAGAGAAAATAGAGCATCTATTTTATTTGTGTTTTACTTTTATTTTAAATCTATTTTTCACAGGATGGTATATTTTATCTCTATTTTCTCATAACACACTGAAAAACAGTTTGTAAAACAGGCTATTTTAATCCTATTTTACATTCTGATATCAGTGTTGCTGTATAAAACAGTGATAAAATAGTCTA
>JAOBRB020412088.1:8506-19833 GCA_027575285.2 Zoanthus pulchellus | reverse complement strand
AACCCTTTAGTATTTTTTTCTATCCATCTTTGTATTATTGTTATGTCAATCAAAGGGTAAATAAAGTTGTTGTTGTTGACTCTCTGACGTTTGCTCAGAGGGAGTTCATATAATTTTAACATACCTTCTCGATTTGTCAATTTTTCTTCTGCCGTTTTTCTTGTTTCACTTTTCATAAATGAATAAAAACTGACAGGTGATCGCACAACCAATTTATCCGGTTCAGCCACAGCAATACTCGCATAATCCTCTTTCCCGACCAATAATCGATTGCTACGGAAGCCTTTGTCTTCTGATAGTGCCGAACCAAGAGCACCTGAAGAGAGTCCCTGAGTGGATATTGATTGCCACAGTGGTTCTTCCTCTTCTAGAGAAAAGTTTTCACTTATTATGGGATACAGAACACAAGGAACAGGGGATTCTGGGAATGGTTTAGCAAGGAAGAACCTCCTGTTAGTTCCAGTCTCGCACAGAAGCCACAAGTTACGCGAGAATGGATGGAACTGACCAATTACAAACGGAAAGGTAATGTGCTGAGTGACGTTATCTATGACGTCAATTACATCCAACTTGTTGCTGTTTTCTTCGTAGACAGCTACCCAGTTTTCGTGCGCAAACTCGGTGCACATTTGAAACGTTTTACTCTTCTCAACAGAAAAATGACGAGTAGGTTTTTGCGAGGCGTTTGTAGTAAATGACTGGAAATTCATGAGACGAACAGTCCCTCGTCTAACATCGAGCGAAAACAGTGAATTTGATTCCTGGTCATGAATAAGCAGCAGCCCTTCTTGAGTTCCTCCCAGCGCAGCTAGTTGAAGTTGAGGAAATACGAAGTAATAGTTTCTCGGGAACAGTTCGAATAGATCAGTGCAGAGTGCTGAGTGCTGATTGGATTGGAATGAGTACAGTGAAACCGGGTTGGCGGCTAACACATGGATCCAGTCACCAAGTCTCTTGCCTGCAAAAGTTAAACATGAACGTCGTAACAAAACCTAAACAGTGTGTTATATTTTCCGCCAGTAACATGCCTAAAAAACGAGTTTATTCAACTGACAAATACATTTAGGCCTACTAATCTCGGCTATTGCCTCGTCCATTATTTACATTTCTCGTTCATTTTATCGCCAGCTCGTGGGTATATATGTAAACAAACTATTCACTACCAGTAACTATCCCTTACAAGTGTTGTACTCTGTTGTCGAACTTGGCGTGTTCACTATTAATAAAGAAATGAAACTTATAAAAAGATATTACGTGAAAAATGATAAATTTTCTGAGGATACTACTTTGGTATTTTTGTTCTGTCGCAAGGTAATATGATAACCCAAATAATTAAGTGTTATGTTTAGGAATTATGAATTTGCAATACCTTTTTTTCAGGAAAGTCTACTTAATTATTTAATCTTGAGAACGAATGACGGTTGGCTTAATCAAGCAGTCAATGAGTACGAGAGGCAAAATTGTTTTAGTATAAACCTACTAATTGGTCAAATAAGAATGCATGAACAAGTTATACAAATTTAATTATCCATGAAATTCTGATATTATAGTAAAACGGGGCTCATTATTGTTTTGACCCGTCAACTTTTCTCTACTAGTAGGCTGTCACAATTAGACCTGATATAGAGTAGCCAGTCAGAATACAGTAAGCTTTATGGAAATAAATTTTGCTTAGTACTGGGTAACCGAGTATCCGAGTATCTGCGAGACAAACTTTGGGATTAGAGCAACTTATAAGTATTGGACAGTAAAAACAAAGTGATTTTTTTGTAGGTCAAAAGCACTTGAGATGACCAGTGGTTCGGGAGTTTAACAGTTTAAAAGTTTTTACCTGGTCCAGTTACAACATCTCTAACAATGCTTGATTCGTAGAGTGGGAGATCCCAGTGGCTCAATTGTTCCGTGAATTTCATAGCACGTGTTTCGAACCGGTACAACTCCCTCTCCCTGACAGTCAAGTTTGTCACTTCCTTCGGAGGAAATATGGATAAAGTAAACAAAGTTCTGGAATGTATAACACTAACGTAATTCTGGTTGTAAAAAAAAACAAATAGCACTTTTTGTCTTGCCGTCCCTGAGAAGGAATGAGAACAGAAAAATAACATTTTACGAAATAGAGTTTTCTCTTCGAGTGTTGAAAACAGTAGAACGGAATTTAACGTGTACTTAGGGAATCAGGTTGTTGGTGCAGTGGTCATCAGTCTCCGGGTTCTGGGCCCGGCACGTGGGTTGAGATTCCCCTATGTCAATCTGAGTCCGCGAGGGTTTTTCTCCGGGTATTCCGGTTTTCCTCCCTCAGCAAACTTGACCTTCTCGCCAAGATCTGAGCCGTCGAGCTAGGAAGAATGGGCAGCTACTTCCGTCACAACTGAGGTTAAATATAGAATTTACAAGTAATTTCCAATAGAAAGTGAATGCTGCGAGAACACTATTTGGTCAGTAGTGACTGTTCTATTTCAATTTAATAGTATATTGTTACACAAAGTATCACTACTGATTTGACCGCATTGAATATTATAGAAAAATCCACTGCCTGACAAGTGAATTCCACGTTAAATTTCATGCAAAAAAGCGATATCGGTTTTTCAAGTGAAATTTAACGTGGAATTCACTCGTCAGGCAGTGAATTTTTCTTGAATCGTATACCTTACGATGAAGTCGCATAATGAAGAAACTACGAATGTAAAAATCACAACTCGTTGTCCATGAGACTGACGGATCTAACCGTGTGAGTATGAGTGGTTTCCTCAAATTTTCTAAAAATTCAAATTTCAGTTCAAAACTTGGCAGACATTCTTTCAATAAATTTGTTCATTTCAAAGGTGATATTTTCGTAACACGAGTTGCATTTTGTTTTCACGATTGCAACAATTTTTGCTTGCGAATCACGTCAGCAATATCGCTTCATGTACAAGTGCGATTCCACGCTAAATACCCTCTCTTCAATAGCCAATCAGAGCGCGACTTCACCGTTAGCTACGCGATTCTATTAGAAACTGAACCGAAATTCTAATTGCATCATTTAATCAACTCTCGATACGTGATGGATTTGAACTGTTGATTGTATGTATTGAATGTTCACTGCTAGTGACATCCGAAGATTAAACCTTGTTAAGTGTTTACTTCAAAGCGATAATGTAATATTCTTTTTTATATATAAAACAATGAGTTTCAGAAAGGCACCACTGTATATTGCGCTAAAATGAAACGAATGGTAAAATATGTAACCATAACAACTGTATTGTCAGGTGCAAAAATAACATGTTGCACTTGTGAAAGAATCGAATATGTTGTGCGAGAACTCATTTGATATTTCATTGGCGTTTAAACTCAGATTAATTTCAAGATCGTCAGGAAGGTCATTTGATTGAGAGAGAGAGAGTCACTAAATGTTTCAATGGCCTTGCCTTGATTTGCTAGCCTAACGTTGTTCTAATAATAAAAACAACAATAATAATAATAATAATAATAATAATAATAATAATAATAATAATAATAATAGTAACAACAACAACAACAAATCATTTCTATCGCGCCCGCTACATATTGAAATATGATCGTCGACACATTACAAATAAATACAAGGTCTTACATGGTCCACAACAGCGGCTCACATATATTAATAGTCGTAAATGTCCTCAGTACTAGTGATGAAGACAGACCACAACACCGGGATCACTACCCTGCTGTTTGCGACAAATGTGTGGTTTATTTTAAGTCTGTCGATAGAGTGTCGAAAGACCTGGTCTATCGTTTAACGTCCTTATCCGAGAAGACGCTAGACGTTGGAGAAAAGGCAGTACTTTCTCCTCAACTATTTTAAGACCTCGAGTGCTGGTCCGGTAGTGTATCGAACTCGAGCCTCCCGCACGATATACTGGCACCAATTAGACTAGCCAGGCAGACACTCATATCGAATGATAGCCACTCATTTGAGCTACTACACTCTATTTTATAAGAATTTACTTTATATGAATCTTGAGGCTGAAAATGGACGAATTTTACGAATATTTTAAGAATGCTGAGGTTCAGATTTGTTAAGAATATAATTTTGCACGTTTCAAAAACACATCACTCATCTCTCTCTTTTTAGCTCGTGGAGAGCTATCGGAAAGGTTGTGGAATCGGAGTGTCGGGCGTTAACAATAGAAAATTTGTCATCGATTTCTGATCGCCTCAAGTTCGGCAGGAGCATTAATGCATTCGTTATATTCATTCTGATGGTCGTTAAGAATGCTTTTATTCGGCTACCAATGAAAGACGTTCAATATGTCACGAGATATTTCGGTGTTCGGTACATGACTTCAGCAAACCAGCGCTTGTGGTTGATCACACATATAGTTTAAAATCAATGAACAACAGTCAAGGTACAACAGCTCCCTGACACAGTATCTTGCTTACTCCACGAGCTTACCACAGGTACCCCAGCAATAAACAACAGTCAAGGTACAACAGCTAGCTGACACAGTATCTTGCTTACTCCACGAGCTTACAAAAGGATACCTTTGATTTATAGGGTGTATAATTCACATAGCTATCACACCATTGACTACATGTATTTCAATTGTACCGTCTAATCCCAAATGGCAAAAAGACATGTAGAGATCTACGACCTTTGAAGCCCATCGATACAACAGTCATTTTAAAAACGAGAATTCCACGTCACCGATATTCCCCAAACTAAGAATTGCGGTTGGGTTTCATTCCGGAATGAAATTTAGATCCGGAGCGAGAACCGGGATGAGTTCATTTCGGAATGAGTCATTCTGGTATGGTAAATGTTGAGGTATTATGTAAACAAGTCCAGTGATTTGATACTGTAACTTTGTGTACATCTACTTCAGCGTGGGGCAGTGGTCACAGCTGGGGCTTTGAATGCGAAAGACCTGGGTTCGATTCCCCGACTCTGATCACTGAATGAATTTGTCCTCGGTGAACTCAAGGACAAATTTACCACTCTTTGTAAATAGCCAACTGGTTTGCCTCCTACCAGTTGGGATTCTTAATTGGGGAAGAGGGAGGTTTTTAATATGACACTGAAAAGCCCCTTTGGGGAGTTGTCATTAAGTGTGCATTATTTATTTATTATTATCAATTTATTATTATTTTGTATTTTGTATTTCAGCTCACCTTAACTTTGACCTTTCGTTCCTCTACTGGACAGCTTATGGTGCCATCAGACTCATCAAAACACTGCGGAGCCTCTCCAGCAATTTTCCAGTGCGAAATCAACACAGGAGCAGATAGTGGAAGCCTAGTAAGTTTAATTAAACCGTTGAAAAGGTTCACAAAATATATTTAACAAATAAAATTAAGCCTAAGCCGTGTATTAAACTGTGATAAAACACGACGGGCATTTAAGTACACGAGGGAAATCACAAAGTGATTTGAAACAAAGTACTTTCAAACGAATAGCATTTGGTCCAGGACATAGAAGTGTCAGTAATCGGTTTGATTTGTGGTATCTGGAATTTCCTACTCGTGACTGTGACTCTGCTTGATTATTGTTACGTTTTCTGCATTGTGATTGGTTATTGTAATATTTTCTACTTTGTGATTGGATTTTACAACATTTTCGGTTTTGTGGTTGATTGTTGCAACGTTTTCGGCTTTGCGATTGGTTATTGTGACGTTTTCGGCTTTGTGATTGGTTATTGTGACGTTTTCGGCTTTGTGATTGGTTATTGTGACGTTTTCGGCTTTGTGATTGGTTATTGTAACGAATTCTGTTTTGCGATTGGTTTTTACAACATTTTTTGCTTTGTGTTGTAAAATATTCAGCTTTGTGATTGGCTGCAGAAAGTTCTAGCATATTTTTTCTTGCTCTAAAGAAAGATCACATGCGTTTGAATCTGCATCATAAAACAGGAAGCAAAGAACAACCAATCACACACATCACATTAAAGAAACCTTGGTGAGCTTTTACGGTGCTAAATCCTAATAAATTATCTCTAGAACAGAGACCCTAACCCGGTTAGTGAATGCTCGGCTATGTTGGTAGTGCTTCAAGTTGAAGAACCTGATACTTGGAATAATAATTTCCATAAATATGAAAAGCAACTTTCCTAATCAAATCGGGGAAAACACTTTTAATGGAAAAAAGATTCACACAACTTTAACCCTTTCACTCCCAATCAGTTATCATCACTCAACTTCTCCTTACATAACAAATACAAACTAGGGCATTTGGTAATGAGAATATGAGAATTGATCAAACATAGAAAACTACTGAAGATTAAAAGTGAAATTCTCTCAAACTTGTTCAATGAAAAGTATGGGCTAAGGTTGTGAGAACTTAATAATTGAACTGGGACTGAAAGGGTTAATTGTAAGTCGATACACACAACCCAAAGGTGGCTGACTTGGAAAACTATTAGCACGCCACCACGCCCGGATTTGATTAGTGCCGGAAAACCAATCAGCAAATAATCGTGATTATGATGGTGGAATCTCCGAAGATAAAGATCTGAGAGCACTGGTTCGGATAAATCTATTGTTTACGAGTTATCTAGTGATTTTCCTAACAACAATACCTCGCCCAATGAGCTAATGCAAAGGACGATTGTTTAGCTTAGAAATAATCTGAAAACGGCGCGGATTTCTCGTTCAATTTCGAAGCAACATGCATGATGATGAACTAATCGTATTTAAGTGTAATTAAATAAGTTAGTAAGCCTAAAAAGCTTTAAAATCATAATTAGGCATGGTAAAATAGATAAAACATGTTTAACTCTGATTAAAAGTATATTAAACAGTGTTCAAAGCTTAGTTATTTTGTAAGTCGCCTTTTGACGACCTTACTTCTTAAAATGGTCGTCAAGAATATCAATTGGTCGCCATGTGTTTTTTACAAAGAACGGTTTTCGTTTTCGATCTTGTGATCGTAAGTCTGGAATTCAACTAAAAACAACCTACTGGCATAAAAGGATGTCGGCAAATTAGCGACCGTTTTGACATGCAGTTTTGGTCGCTCTCGTTATTTAATATACTTACAATAACTGAAACCGCCGCCTGGTTAGCCTAATTGGTAAGGCGCCAGTCTATTGTGCGGGAGGTCTCGGGTTCGATTCCCGGCCGGACCAACACTCAGGGTCTTAAAATAGTTGAGGAGAAAGTGCTGCCTTTGCTCCAACACCTGCAAATGGTTAGACTTCCGTGTTTTCTCGGATAAGGACGTTAAACCGTAGGCCAAGGAGTAAGATCCTTGTAAGGGACCTCGAGTCCTATTATCTCTATTCCTTAGAACCTTACCAAGTTCCTAAATGTTCATAAGAAAACTTGAAGCGCTGTTTAATAAGAACTCCAAAAGTTTCGAGTCTTACTTGACTCTTCATCAGTAGATAATGAAAAGTTTTGAAGCAAATCTGCATATGACATTATCTAGCAATGAAAATTGTTAAGTAAGGCTCCAAGCGTTAAGTAAGGTTAATTATCATTATGAAACTCGCCTGTAAGCCGATTTAAAACCAACAACTGGGTTTCAAGAAATAAACATCACGATAATCATTCTAATACCATTAACAGAAGAATTAAAAACACAAACGCTTTTTAAAGTAAAGGCATCTTTATTTCTCAAACATCAACTTAGTTTTACAATTTTGATGACTTGATTACATGCTTCTATAAATGTACAAACTACACAATCAACAGCCCCAGTTCACTTGTTTTAAATCAGCTTACAAAACCTAAGTAAAAATATATTATTTGTCCACATATTTAAATAAGAAACTTCAAACTATGCACGAAAATATTTAAATTCCTATACGAGCCAACTGGTCCATGGAGCTAGTGCTTATCTCCTGTTTCTATGATGTTAAATGGATGATTTTGTGGTTCTCCCTGGACGGAAAGCTGGTACTCATTTACCTTCTTTCGAAGGATGAAAAGCTGCGTTGGCTTAGGTGGGAATGAACATTGCACCAACATTCAAATTTCGCCAGAACCGGCGGTCGTACTGGGGTTAGAAAGCAAAGACGTTATCAACAGGACTGGCCCAACAAAGGATCCGGTTTACTTCTATAAATTTTTCTAAGATTTCTCTATTTTCCACGTAATTGGTACGTAACGGTATTCACATGCCAAACAGGCTACCTGGCTAGTTTAGCCCTAACGATTATTTCACGTAGTCAGGAATTTCTTGAGTCTTAACCATAATAATTATTTCTTTCTCCCAGGGGGAGCTAAAGACTCTCCTTCGCTTAATACTACAGATAAGCTCCATGGGCCACTAGGCTCGAAAGGATTTAGCTTTAGCCATGGCGACCAAAACGGTTGGAGCTTGGAGCGCTGTCATAAATATAATAAACGTTGCGCATGTGTAATAGATTCTTTGACCCTTCAAAATTTGGTCATTAGCTACTTAAGTGGGTAAATTGAGATTAAGTTCCTTTAAGGCCATGGAAGCAGAAATCTATTCATTATCAATTCATTTTAAGTGTGTCACCAGGCTAGTTCTTCCTCTAACAAGATTTCAATTCCATACGGACTATCCCAGGGATCAAACTTACTCTTTAGCTAGATTTACGTTGTTTATTGAAGCTCCTACAGGGATACCGTGTTTGTGCATTACTTCCGTAACAACTTGCTGCACTTCTGGGTGGTAGGAATCAAAATCGAAAACATTGCGAACAACTGCTGTAAGGCCTTCATCAGGAAACTCCTTAGGGATCAAAAACAAAGAATAACATTAAATTAGACAACTTATTTTATTCGATATTGTTCATAACTTATTACTTTAAACACCTTCATCATGCCCAAAAGTATTACGATAGTCAACATTATCATCAATCAGAAACCATGTTTATTAAAAACTACTATCGCCATCATCATCATCATCATCATCATCATCATCATCATCATCATCATCATTATCATCATCATCATCATCGCCATCATCATCATCATCATCATCATCATCATCGCCATCATCATCGCCATCATCATCGCCATCATCATCATCATCATTATCATCATCATCAACATAACCATCATCACTATCATCATAACCATCAAGATCATCACTATCACCATCATCCCGATTATCGCCATCGTTATCATCATTGTCACCATCAACAAAACGTATATATACATCAAAACTCATCAAGAAAACAAATAACAAAAAACGCCATCATTTGAATAAATGAAAATTAACGTTTTCATGGTGACGATGAAATATTACAAAATGCCTGACATTACCTGAAGGTGTTTGACAACATTAACAACCTCCCTGGTTGAATAAGGATAGGAAATTAAACCCTGGTCCGCACGTGAACGTAGCTCTCCAAAGGCAAGGACAAGTTTCTGTAACAAGTCCTCGGGAACACTGGGCCCATATTGCTGTAACATTTCCTGTTGATTTGTGAAAAATAACTACTGCGTGGATTTTCAGCGCACGGTTGTATCACAATTAATCAGAAAAATAACTGTTCACACTTTTCCTTTTACCAGGCAATTTTCATTTTTGCACTTGAACGGAGTAAATTTAACAACCATCGCCCAAAGGGAGTTGAATAAAGTGTAATTATTCACCGAAGTGCAGGTAAATAGACAAGAATATTCACCGAGCCACAAAAGTGACCAGGTGAATACACTTCGCTTTCACCGACACTGAAGCCTATACACAACTAGTTAGCGAATCAATGGGGATCATACTTTTTTAAAAAAAATCATATTCCATCACGTTTTCTTGCACAGAGAGAAAGTTTTTTGTAAACATTTGTAGAGCCCATTCTTTCACATTCTTTCCACTTCTATTTCGAACAAGTTAAAAACACTCAATTAGAACGAAATAACCTTCTTTATTTATTATCCTGAACGCTAGTCATTCATTATCCTGAATAATCACTATTTAGGGAACCAATCAAAGTACGATAAAACTTTATTCGCTGGTTGGGTATTATACTAACGGTGGATATCGACCGAGAAAAAAACAAGCGTTAAGGAAAATACCTAGTGCTAAGCTCAAAAAGGATACTTGTTTTGGTATAAATTTTTTAAAACTGTGATAAAAACATAGATTTCTTAATGAAAAGTCCTGCCGTACTGGATTTACGCACGAGTTGGTTTGTATCAGAAACCGATCGAGTGAGCGTAGCAAGATTTTTAAGAGTAATTTATTCTTTCTTTTTTCTTTTTTTTGACAAACCACAGGAGTACTAACTCAGAGTACTATGAACGATAAAATGAAGAAACTTCCAAAACAAAGCATAATAGAGTAAACTTTCAAAGAATATTGTAGATTTAAATGTTAAACTAGTAATAAAATATGTTCAACATCAAGAAAGTCAACCAAAGTTATGAATTTATAAAGCAATAATATCGCTAATGTCAATGCAAAAGGTTTTCAAACGTTTTGCTGGCTTTCTTCGTCTGATGATTCAAAAACTTGCTTGGTTCTCTTGAAGCTACGTTTTGAAGAAATCAAGCTTTCTGATACATGTATCTGGTCATTAGCTCCCGGTATTTATTGTTATACGAAATTTCCCACCGTGAAAAGTTGAAGGTTCAAAGACTTTCTCCGCACAACAACAATAAATGCACTGATATAGCTGTTCAGCTCAAAAGGTTGGATTTACTCTAGGTTTCTCTCTTCGCTTTTGCTTCTTAGAAACTCGTTCAGTAAGCCAACGTCTCTTCGTGTTTTTAACAGGGTATTTCGGTTAGTTTGTTGTTCAATGAAACAGTCGACGCTTTTATTACAACACACAAATCTACCACCACCGGCTACGAGGAGCTGTACAAAGCTGCCAGTTCGAATAACCAGGAGCTTTGTGATTGGCTGAAACGTTTTCTTCACGTGTGAAAAAGTTGTTTCACATCCCTGATTCGTTAACAAGACGCGCGAAATAGATTTTCAAACGGTAAACACTCGAAAATCTCAGTATGTATAGAATAAACATTTCAATTTCCGCCTCAAGATCAACTAATAGAGGAGCCAATCAGAACTTGTGAAAATGGATAACAGTTGGTTTGGAAAAATACACTAAAACCATCTAAATAATTTCTTCTATAACCAAATTGATTTACGTTAAAGCATTTTGTCATCGATGGAATAATAAATGAAACACCATAAAACAAACTAGAAATAAAAAAAGTTTCACAGGCAACGCTCCATAAGAACTTACCATTTCTGATACAAAATCAGGATTATCAACTGCATGGCAACTAAACACATCACCTACAAAAAGATTGCATCAATTTTTATTGAATGAATTGGAAAATGAGCGCATTATCTTTTAACCCTTGCTGGAAACTCTATTGGTTAATCCTTGCTGATGCACTAGGCACTCTATTGGTTAATCCTTGCTGATGCACTAGGCACTCTATTG
>JAOBRB020411989.1:0-10114 GCA_027575285.2 Zoanthus pulchellus | reverse complement strand
CCATCACACCATACAGTATAGCCACCACTCCATACAGTACAACCATCACACCATACAGTATAGCCATCACACCATACAACCATTCTACACAAATTCACTAAAATCTTTTATTCATTCCATCTTTTCATCCCTAATATATCATAAAGACATTACCTTAATAAAAAAAACGAACTAGATTTACTAATTTTAGAAAATATCTCTTAGTTATCATTTTTTTACAGGCAAGATTCTTATCATTGGGGGTGGCATAGCAAACTTTACCAACGTGTCGGCAACATTCAAGGTAATATTGTAAACCGTTTTCCATAGAACAATTATTATTGCATTCATTATTTGTATGTTTAGGCCAGACCAATTACCGTATATTTCCGGTAGCGTGAATCTGACCGACCCAGTTATTACAGAAAAGAATAAAAGAACGGCATAAAAATTTTGAATTGTAAAACATTAATTACGGTCAATGAAATGCCCAAGAAAAATGTGCAATTTGAAGGGAAATATGTATTTGGGCAGGTACCGGAAGAAGCCACCACTCACCTAGTTGAAAACTATACACCAATTTCATTATTATTTGAGAAAATTATTTTTACGTTCAGTTTATGCATTATAAAATTATCTAGATTTCCTAATGGAAAGTCTTGCCGTACGCATAAGTTGGTCTGTTTCAGAAACATACTGAGGTTTTTAAGAGTGTTTTCTTTTTTTTTGGCAAACCACAGTAGTACTAAGTCGGAGAGTAATATGAACGACAAAATCATGAGACTTGCCACAACAAAGCATAATAGAGTAAACTTTCAAAAAGTATTGCTCACCTTCAAAAAAGTCAACCACAGGTTATGGATTTTAAAGTAAAAATATTGGAAATGTCAATGCAAAAGGTTTTCAAATGTTTGGCTGGCTTTCTTGTCTGATGGTTCTAAACATTGCTTGATACGTTCGAAGCTACGTTTTGAAAAAAAACGAGCTTTCAGATATATCTGGTGATTTGTTCCCAGTATTTATATTGTGTCATGTATAAAACTGGATTAGTCAAGGCCTCAGCATTTGAAATACCAATAACTCCTTTTCGCATAAAACAGAAATTTTGCTGTCAGTAGTAGCTTCAGCTGCATTTGGCTTGTTCCCTTTGCCAGCTTTTTTCAGTTCTTTGCTTCTTGCTTTTTGAGCAGCTCTCACTTGCTCAAACTCTTTATCTTTGAGTATATTGGCTTGATAGTCTTTAGTTTCAAGATAATGGTTAAAACTACAAATTAGACCTTGTAGACTTGAAGGTTTAAAGTCTTTTCTTTTCATCTTTTCTCCGCACAACAACAATAAATTCACTGATATAGTTGTTCAGTGCGGAAGGTTGTTTTTTTTCTCTAGGTTTCTCTATTCACTTTTGCTTCTTCGAAACTTGTTCAGTGAGCCAACGTCTCTTCGTGTTTTTGACAGGATATTTCTGTTAGTTTGCTCTTCAATGAAACAGTCGATGCTTTTATCCAATAACTACCACCAGATGCCATTTTTTTTATTGAGCGTATGTGTTGGCTGAAATGTTTTCTTCACGTATGAAAAACTTTGTTTCATATCCCTGATTGGTTAACAAGACGCACAAAACAGGTTTTCATAGAGAAAAATTGCACTCGAAAATCCCAGTATGTATAAAATAACTTCTGTTATACAATCAACTTATAGCAGTTTAAAGCAGAAGCAAAATACAATGTTCCACTCAAAATTACTAATTATGACAACTATGAACATGGTCAGCAGGCAGTTAACTGCAGTTGTTTTGCATGATGTGTCAAACCTTTTTGACAGTATAAACTATAATATACTACCTGCAAAAGCTGTTTGACAAATTGCTGTCAGACTATCGGTATAAACTCTACTGTTTGGGATACTTTAAAAGTGATAAATGGAGTACCTGGTATTTTTGGACAGTTCGTGTTTATGTCAATGATCTATCCAATGTAAGAAAGAAAATTTCGATCTACTCTTATGTCAACTATGCAATTCCCAGTGAGAGAGAGACAATGGCTTAACTATGGATTTGGTGAAGATCTTTAAGAGTCGGCGCTTTTAGAACTTATTGTTTCTAAACCCTGATAACTTACCTCATGGTTTTTGCAACTAGACATTTACATTAAATAATGCCTAGTAACTTTCACCTTTTAATGTTACCGAAAACATGGGATTAGCACGTTATTACGTAACTCCACACTGTGAGTTTGACAGAAGTTTTGTGCAAACCAATAGAGTTAAAATATTAAGTTACTGATTATTGTCAGCAATTGATGCGTTAGTTTTAATGAACCTTTCTTCAGCTCCATGGTGTGTTCGTCAATCATTGATAAAACCATCAAAAATGTTCAATATGGTCATAACTTTGCTGCACTTATTATTACTGTATAGTAGTCAAATATCATTATGTTACTTCTCTGATGACTTGGTTCTGTCTCACGGTGACTGAGATTATTTCACTCTGAGTAGGGTTGAAACTTAGGTTGTAGGTTTTATTATGAAGTGAGTCAAGGGCTTTCTGAAGAATCATAATTAAAGATCTTTAGTCCAAGGACGATAATGATTTCAAGATTGCAAGTACGTGCACACTTTTTTTAAACAAAATCTTTGTTGAGAGGACGAGATTTCATGGAGAAGTTGTCCTCTGGTGGACAGGTTTGCTGGAAAAAGCGTGTGTGTATTTAAATTTCTTCCTCTTCCTTGGATCCTAAAGGTTTCTGTTGTCGGATGACTGCCTGTGACGGTTCTGAAGCTTTTTAAGTTATAGGCTAGTGTTACTCTTTCGGCTTTTACATGTAACAAAGGAAAATTGATGTATGTCGGGAAACTAAGAGAATCTAACTAATATGATATCCCTGGAATACCGATTAGAAGACAATGGTACAAACGCAGAAGCATTAGGTTTATTTTGAAACCAGGCGACCTATTGCTTACAGATTTCAAGTGATGTAAGATGGATCATATGCTTCAGCAAAGGTCTATGTGTTGTACGTTACTTCGTTGGTCTTGGTGTGTACCTAAAAGTTGAGAAATGGTGAAACGGCAGAACGGTTCAGGAAGAAACCTAACTGATATGATACTTTGATGAAGGTGTACAATGATGTCAAAATGTCACATGTTAAGAACCTTGTAGTACATAGGCCAATGGAGAAATGGGACAAAAGCTTTAAACTTTTTTGCGGACCTGTTTTTTTATGATAAGGAATGATAAAGGAAAAAATGACTTGGAAGATGGCTAAGAATTTGAGTTGTTGAACATAAAACGTAGGAGTGAGCTCAGTTGAACACAACTTTAACACTATTCTGACTTTGTTATCTTCTCCCTTGGCTTTGTTGGAATCAGGCTTGAAAGGAACTTTGAATTCATCTTCAACTGACTTTTTAAAGTATTTTCATAGACTTGTGATAAGTAGAACAGGTGCTCATTAGAATCTTGTCACTTCATTGCTATCAGGAGTGTGAAGTTGAGTAGGTTTCTACCTTGGTTTTCACTTGCAGGACTCTTCTGACTTCTCACTTTGGACTTCGATTTAATTCCTAGTGACTTTTTACCCAAAAGACTCTCTCATGTCTTTTCATTTACAATATTCACTTATGATTTTTCAAGTGCCTGAGGTTCTTTTAAAACAACACTGATGTTTGGCATCAATTTATGTTACAGGGTATTGTTAAGGCACTGCAGGAATTCAGAGTCAAGCTGCTGGAGCACCAAGTTGAAATATTTGTCAGAAGAGGAGGCCCAAATTATCAGGAGGGGCTGAGGATAATGAGAGAAGTTGGTAGGTTTTCCATCGATAATCTAGCGTGTAAGGTGCGGCGTGCTTGAGAATCATGGGCGTAGCCAGGAAAGGGTTCCAGAATCCCCCTTTAGTGTCCAGGAACCTCCTCAATTCTTGTTCTCCTATTTCTTGCAATTGCTTGCGATACGAAAAGCAAATAGTGACTCCATAATCAGTGTTTTTTTGGTATTTGAATGAAAATTAATACATTCTTTCACTGTATCTAGTATTTGAGAGCCTTTTATCATTATCCCACATTAACCTTCCACCCCCCCCCCACGCCCACCCTTCCCTCTCTCAAAAATCCTGGCTATGCACCTCAGCCCCGTAGCTGGGGAATTTCAATGGGCACTCGTATCCATTTATTTGACGAAAAACGGGTGGGGCTAGGGAAGAAAATGCGATTTGAATCAAACGTCAGTTTGAATCGCTCTAGTATTGTGAGTCCCTTAGTTCCCTACAATGCAAAAAGCAAGTTCATGATTGGTATAACACTAACAGTCCGTATCACAACAAGGGGCAACAGTAACAAGTGTCACAGCAAATTTGATAGCAAATAGCTCCACCACTTCTTCAAGGTCTATTTGCATGTCGTAAAGGTATGCATAAGTGCAAGTAACGCAAATCTGTTTTCGTTTATCGTGCATTGTATATAGGTATTTAGCCTTCGCAGTCGTACTAAAGGACCTTTTGCACTTGCAGCTAGTTACGGGCAAAGTGGATAGTATTTGAGCAGAGTGAATATTTGAATATGTTGAGAAGTTCATCCTTGTTGCACTGCTTGAGGGCTGTGGCCCACAGCCCGGGAGCTCTTCCTCCTCTACCTCTGAAATTCTGCAGGGAAGAGCTGTGGAGATGGTACATTATCCCTGTGGATATCGACAACCCCTTGTAAATCTTGCAACTTTGTTTGATTCTCGTTCATTACAGAGGGAACCACGGCATCAAAGCCCTCTTCTAGCTTCAAAATGATGTGATGAAGAAATGGAGCAGCCTTGTTGATCCGGTAATATTCCTTTGCCGTTGAAGCTGGAGCGTTCGCACAACTCTGGGAGCTGTTGGTGCCTCTACCACCTTAGCTGCCTTTGCCATTGCCTTCTCATATGCATTCATATGCATCAGCATACATCTCATCCACATCAGCGCTCATTTCCTGGTACGACTTGAGTACACTCGAAACCATCATGAAAGCCTAGAACATTTCATTGCCCTTCCACTGCAACTTCATTGTTAGAGCACTCGTGTGCGACAGATAGATGTATCCAATAACAAAAGTCACGACAAATGGCTAGGAGTAGTCCAGGGGCATCCCTCTTAGTGGCTGTGTTCCAGCATCCATAGAACATGGATAGACATGGTTATGGTTTAGATTACGTACCATAACTTCCAAAACATACACGACATACTCGAAGGATTCATAAAAATCCTCGTATGCTTAAGACCTCTCTGCCCATCTGGTCATACAAAGAGTTATAAGAGGCTTTTTTTTTTATTTTCAGGATTTTAATCCTTTATTACTGCTGATACGAAGCCATCTCGCTTACGGCTGTAATTGAAAAAATACAAATTTCCTTCACCTGGCTGATCATATTTTGAATTTCTGGAATACCTTTGCCTTTGGAACACGTCGGCATATTTCTGCTTGTACACCAACCTTCTCTGCTCATGGCAGCCATACGAATATATATCCCAGGCCACGGCTATCTGTTATAGGGATGCTAAGGTCTCTAAAGAATAGAGGATAGAAATTGACATTGTAGCTCCAGTTTTCCTCTCCAGGGCCTTGAAATCTGTGAACTCTTCTCGTATATTCCTGTTACTATCGACAAAATGTATGACGATGGTGAGTTTTTCTTCATTTTAAGATGGAAAAAAAACAGCATCTAAGATCTTTTGTGCGATTCTTACTTTGATGAATCACCTCAATCATCATATTTTGGGACTTAGAGGAAGTGTATGTTACCCTTTTGGCGTTGCGCAAAAGCTGTCCAAGCATACCGTTGCCTCCTGACATCAGCTTCTGCAACAAGTGGAAATTTCCTGGATTTCCAGGCTGGTCAAGGTTTTCCTTGTGTCGCCTGTTTAACTAATACGTTTTGACCCCTAAACAACTTAGTTATAACTTTTCAAAAGAAAATTACTTCGTGAAGCTTCACGCAAGCTCTCAAACGGTGTCAATCATATCTAGCCGGGGCAAATCTTATCTTTATTTGCCTGGGCCAATATGGACCTCGCTGCGGGTTCCTGGGCTTTCTAGTTTGCTATCTAGTTAGATAGCAGTCACAAAGCGTCCTGTGCGGCAGCTTTTTGACCACGATGGCTCCCAAAACCGAAAACTTAACAGTGAATAGGCTGGCGCAAGATCAATCTGACAATCCAAGTGTCGGCACCTGGTTAGGTCGGCAATAGCAAAAAAATCTTGGGCCTCAAGGAGGGTTCGTTCGAATTCCTTAACCCCCCCCCTCCTACAGGTTTGCCCCTTAGTACCTAAGATATCCAGTAGTTGTCAGGGAATTTAACCCTAGAAACGTCTAGATTAAGAGTTTTTTTCTTAGACGTACAAAGGGGACTTTGAATCCTGGTTGGTAAACTATGTATAATGAGTCTTTCTACCAATAAGGTTCATAACCATTCCCTGAAATGATTTGAATTTTTTGTCAGTTTATATTGCTAGTTAATAAAAGATTTTATTTAGGTGTCAAGTCTTTCTAGCCGGCCAAAGGCCCACTAATTTGAGACACCATCTTTACCACTCTTAGATGGACGGAGACCTTTCACATTACAACACACACATAAGCACAGATATAATCCCCAAGGGCCTACGGTTTATAACGTCCTTATGCGAGAAGACGCGAAAATCTAATGATTTGCAGATGTTAGAGCAAAGGTAGCAGTTTCTCCTCAATTATTTGAAGACCTTGAGTGGTGGTCCGGCCAGGATTAAGCAGACATATACTTTACGTTGTTATGTTATGATAAGATTATCAATACAATACAATACAACTTTATTCACATTTTATGTAAGTTACAAATAGATTACTATAGATAGATTTATTTTCATTGTAAATAAAAAAAGAAGATAAAAAATCTAAATACAGTGGCTTATTGACTTCCTTGCAGCGGCGCCAACGACGGTGGCCATGGGTTTTAAAGCTCCGCCAAAATTTGGCAAAAATATTTATTTAGCTTTCATTCTGTATTTGTTTAATCGTGTAGAAGAAGTAAAAGACCTAATCCAGTTCGAATTATGACCGAGAAAGAACAAAATTGCCAAACTATAAGTGAAAGTGACCGATTTTGAAACGTCGCTGACATTCTTGTCGTTGAAATACGAGGTACTTGTGACCCAAACCAAATCATCTAATGAAAAACAAAGACAATTAGAGACTAATCTATACAGTTACAAGAAAGATCTGGAGGATGCAGAAGACTACATAGAAGATCTCGCTCAATATCTCAGAAGAGATTGTGTGGAAATTTCATGTGTTTAACAGTCAGACAATTTGACTTATGAGAACATTGTGGACTGCTTGAGCCAAAAAATGGGCTTAGAGATAGATGACTTAGAAATCTCTACCGCTCACCCTTAACCGTCGTACAGTGAAGCAAAAAATGACCAAATAATCGTTAAATTCATTAGGCGCGACACACGAAATAGATTTTATGGGAGTCAAAAATTGGTTGCGGGACGTAAGGCCTCAAGCATGGACGCCTTGAAAGAGATGGATAATGTTAAAGATACCAGGTTTTACATCTCTGAATTACTAACTCCGTTTAGAAAGAAATTGTTTGGAGCTGTCCATAAGATAAAAAAGAAACTGCAAATGAAGTACATATGGACTAACAATGGCAAAATCTATCTGAAACAGTCTGACTAAAGTAAACTATTCACTTTCAACTCAACGGCTGACCAGACCTACACAAATTCGAGAAGGATTACAAACTACCCCCGTCAAATCTAAAAGGAGCAAAGAAAAGCAACAGAGCTAAGTCAAAAAATATAAGACTAGCTCATAGAAAAGTTTAATATGTTTTTGAAAGCAGCTAAGTTGAGATTTATTTTTAGACATCGATGACGATGGAATCTGTCTGTTTCAACAAGCCCTCAAGGTCATTTCAATATGCAAATTCAAACAAATAACTGAGATGCCTTTCTATAATTTAACAGACTCTGAATTCCTTAGCGAGATAGGTGCCTGGGTCTATCTTTGCACTTCAGTGCTTCAGTCAAAAGATCTTTATGCCAATACTATAGAAAATCGTGATCAGCAAGATATTAACAACAATTATAATATAGAAATCGAATCAAAATATTATGACATTAAGCACATCTCAAAATATCTCGATATTGGAAACAAAGGTCTCGCTTTATTCCATTGTAATACTCGTAGCTTAAATTTGAGTCTTTTGAATGATATTTTGATAGCATGTAAGGAAGCACCCAGTATCATCGCTATTTCAGAAATTAAACTAAAAGATGATAGCGTTTGTAATATCTCAATATCTCAATTGATGGGTACAGATTTATAAGCAAAAACTCGCCAACAAATGCTGGGGGCGTTGGCATTTATGTTAAAAATCACATTGAATTTTTCAGAAGGCAAGACATTGAATTTGATTTTGAAGGTGCTGAAACATACTTTATTGAAATATCTAGAACAA
Source organism: Zoanthus pulchellus (assembly GCA_027575285.2). Lineage (NCBI taxonomy): Eukaryota > Metazoa > Cnidaria > Anthozoa > Zoantharia > Zoanthidae > Zoanthus > Zoanthus pulchellus. The sequence goes on along the minus strand of JAOBRB020411989.1, from coordinate 1,670 downwards.
AAGGGAAAAACGTTGTTGTCGGATTCATCTATAGGCATCCTTCTAACAAAATTGAAAACTTCCATGAAATGTTAAGTACAAAACTTGAGTAATTAGCAACTCAGGACTTGAAGCCTACATAGCTGGCGATATCAATGTTAATTTTCTCTCTTACAATTCTAACAAACCCACATCTGATTATCTCGACATGCTTTTTTCTTTAGGTTATTTGCCTTTAATCACCAAAGCCACCAGAATTACATATCATTCGAAAACATTATTTGATCACATCTACACGAACTCACCTGAAAAAGTAATCATATTTGGAATTTGCCTGGCTCATGTATCCGATCATCTACCTTGTTTCTCATCTAAAATTCCGCCTTCCAAACAGCAAAATTTCTATAGGGATTTCTCAAATTTCAAAAACAAAAAATTTATAGAGGATTTAGGAAAAATTGACTTTATGTCTCTTGTTACTCAAGATGTTAATACTAGTATGAATACCATTGCTATTAAAAGAGATTTCTTAAAACATAAAACTGTAAAAACGAACGATGAAATCCGACGTTTCGGAGTAGTCATGACTCCATTATCAAGGTAAGTATAAAAAAGATCATGCAAGTTTCAGCATTTAAAGCGATTTGGCGTGAAAAATTAACAAAGAGGGTGCGAAGATTATAAAAATACTTTCGCACGAATGGCATCTGATTGCACGTTGAGATTTGGCTTTAAAGTTCTTATAAAAAGCATTTCGTTAACTAAGCAGTCAAATTTGTTTTTACATTTCTTAAGCACTTGGAAACGCTTTTACACGATTATGTAAATGTCCGCGTGTGTAACCTATATTACCCGCATCGCACAGGTCGCATTGAAAACCATAAACAACACACTGCTGATTTACAATTTATGGCTTTGTCTCTTTAACATACCATTGCTGCTACTTTACAAAACTTATCAGACAAACACGCACATAAAGAAAGCTTCAAATTCAAGAAAAAGACAGCTAAAAAAACCTTGGATTACAAGTGGTATTCTAAAATCAATTAAAAAAGACAAAAGCTATTTAAAACTCATTTTTTAAGTAACGACCCCAATAAAGTAAAACAATATAAAATTTACAATAACAAATTAAATAAGATAAATCTCTAGCTAAGAAAAGCTACTTTGACTCGCAATTTGCTATTAGCAAACCGAATATGAAGACAACATGGAAACTAATTGATTTAATAATAGGTAGAAACAAGAAAAAACTCTATTTTCTAAACTTGTGTATAATAACAAGTGCTATACTGACCAAACTAGCATTTGTGATAAACTAAACGAACATTACGTAAACATAGGTCCTAACCTATCTTCTCAAGTTCCCTTGACCAGTACTATGGATCCAAATAAATATATTAAACGAACATTTCTAAACAGCTTCATGTTAAGAGGAATCTGTATTGAAGAAGTCTCTGATTTGATGAAGGATTTAAACATAAATAAAGCAACCTACACGTTTTTTTTTATAAGGAACACCTTTATAAGGAACCTGAGGCTGAGAATGCCCCAAAAAATAAGGAACATTAAGTAACTATCGAGGCTCAGATGAAAGAAGAAAAAAAAATTCTTACAACAAAATGTTTACAACAAAATAAGCTCTACACCATCAATGTCCTCTAAAGATATAAAGTCGACGCTGTCATCTT
>JAOBRB020411804.1:0-10114 GCA_027575285.2 Zoanthus pulchellus | reverse complement strand
CTTTGGGAAGTTCATCTAAAGCAGTGCCTTTGTCATTATGTTTGTATTGTTTAGCCAGCTCATTTGTTAATTGACTAGTCCTGTCAGGCCGATTCCTTCATAAACTGCCAAACATCTAAACAGACATAGATTGTCATCATAAGTATCAAGTGATACTAATTCACGATTTCTTCTATGCATATCTGTAAGTAATCCATTTCCTAACAAAGGTTGATAATAAACTACTACTGTGAGTTCAATTGAATTAAATCTAACAAACGCCCATTTAGTATTTGATATATCAATGTCATTAATAGATGGACGTTTATTTTCTTCTTTGGTTAACTACTTGTAAGCTGTTTGTGGTCGAATTTCATTATCATCTACATCTTTTAAGAAATGTAACCAATTTGCAAGTTGACCCTTAATACTATTTTTATGAAAGAATACTCATGTGGTGATTGTAATGCTAGATTTACTAAGATATTAAGTTTAAATCGTCATGTCTCTAGATGAAACCAAAATTATATGTAAAATGAGCTAATAGAACCTTCTGACTCAGCTTTTGAGAAAGCATTCTTCGCAAAAGCCAGTTATAAAAGCACTAACGCGATTACATGGCTTAAATACAAATTAATGTAGGAAGAGAAAAACACATATTCATCATTTACTCTGGGGACACCGAGGTGAAAGATATATTGCTAATCTTCCAGTTGATGGTTATGATTCAACAGTAAAACAGCATTTCAATTTCATGGTTGTCACTGGCATCGTTGTATACAACATTACCCAACTGATCGCCAACAATTATCACTCAAAACATAACGAAAGGCAAAACTTAAAAATCAACAATCTATCCTGAAAAAAAAAAAAAAAAAGCTGGTTATAGTCTGGTGACACTCTGGGAGCATAATCAACAATATTGGAATGCTGAAGTACTCAAGAGATATTCAGATATCTATCCTCACGCCAAAATATATGATTTCGAATTATATTTCGATAAGGCATGCATCAGCTTTGAATTCAACTCCAGTTCTCACTTTTGAAAATAATCGTAAACCAGTATTTGTATCTATTAGGTCCACAATTGAAAGAGGACCATTTCATATTTGTAATACTGACCTAAAACAATTAATCGCAGAATTTATAGAACAGATTGAAATAAATGATGCTAACAAAATTCGAGGGCAAATGAAATCAAAAATTCTTCTAGCAAACTTTGAAATGTTATCCAAAATGCAAAAAAGTAATACTCAAGAATGGATTGATCAAGTGCCCGTTCTAGGGTTGATATATGATTTTAATCTCATTAAAAATCATTTAGTGGAAGCAATATGTAATACTACAGACAAATCTATCAAAGTCGGTAAGACAGGCAATACAATCATGTTTATGAATACTCCTGGTTTAAAATTTCTTGATATCATTTACTACCTAGAACCAGAGACTAGCTATGATTTATAGCTCAAAGCATATGGCTGCTAATATACAAAATCTTGGTTTGCTTATGAATGGTTTGATTTGCCCAATAAACTTTCCTACCCTGGCTTACCAGATTATCCAGCCTGGTATTCAAACTAAAAAGTGGGTTCACTCTCTCTCTTCAAGAATAAAAATTGTGCCAGCGGACATTCAAAGCTACCAAGATGAAAACATTCGCCTGCTGGTTGAAATACTATAATAATCTTGGTTTAGTCCCATTCATAAAAGCAGTCGAGAAGATGAGAGATTGCTAATGTTAATATAGTATTGAGATGTTTAAAGATGCCGTCTCACTTTCAGGTGTATCAACAAAATTTGTTCTCAGAGGGACTGAACCTGGTTTACTCTATGCTCCCAATTCTGAAGCATACCAAACGTTGAAAGCTGCAGTCACTGGTGGACCTAGTATAGTATTCACACGCTATCATGAAGCTGGTGTTCCAAAGATTCGCGATCATCAATAGTCAGATATAAAATTATGCAAGAACATTCTTGGTTGTGATGCAAACGCTTTATATCCTAGTACTATGCTCGGTGACATGCCAACAGGCATGGAAAGAATTAATAAAAACATGGTTATCAAACTGCTGCAAATAGTTTTGTATATCTTCTTCTCCATGATTAATGGTTTGGTTTTACAGAAGTTGATATTGAAGTGTCAAAGTTAGAAAAGGTGCTTTCTCTATTCTATAATAGAGAAATTCCAGAAGCTGCCGTTCCAAAAGAGATGCTCGACTATCTATCTAGAATAGGGCAAACTTGTGTCAAAAACCAAAGTGCTCTGTCAGTTTAAAGATATCATTATATGCACCTTTAATACACCTAAGAAGATATTTCCATGTTTCGTTAATCAAGTCATCGAAGCTAGAAGACAAGGTGATACAGATAAATCAAAAGCAATGCTAGCTCAAGTATTAAAGCTTTTAGCATATTCATGCTATGGTAAGTTCATAGAAGCTGTTGAGCGTCAAACCAAAGTTGATTATACCACTGATGAATCCCTTGTTCACAGAAAGAATTCGAAGCATGTAAGAAACAATGGTTCGCATGGAACAAATATGGTTCTAGAACCCCAGGGTTATTCAAACTATTTTTTTGAACTTTGGGCTTTGGAACAACTAGTTCGCCCTAGGAGTCCCTCAATGAATAAGATATGCTGTCACGCGCTTTAAACACGGACTGCAAATATTCGGGTGCTAATCCATTCAGTGACTTGAACATCATGACAGACTTTTGAAAATCACGTTGGCGATCTAGTTTCTTCCAACCTAGACTTTTAAATAGGGGTTCGGCATTAGTTTCATAGCTTGAATTAGTTAGAATTCGTGCTGCACGGTTTTGTAGTTTTTGTAGTTTTAATAGTGGCCAAAGTTGATCCACAGTTGCCCCACACTTCAGAACAATAGTTAAAATGAGGTTGAACTAGGGAATTATAAATTGTATGAAGTGTTGGTGTAGGAACACAATGGCGTACCCGTTTCAGTGCACCAATACCACATGCAATCTTTTTGGATATTTGCCTGATGTGCTCATTCCATGAAAGGTTTTCATCTATTTGCACGCCGAGAGACTTTGCATGTGGAACATGTTTTACTGGTTTTCCATTAATTGTTAGGTTTGGTACAGTATGAAACGTATTTAGCCTTTGTCTGGAGCCGATTAGCATAAATTAAGTTTTTGATTGATTAAGAGTGAGTCTATTGCTAATGAGCCATTTAGTGACACTTGCAAGATCTTCATTAGGATGGGATTTGATATCAACTTCATTGTCACTTGCAAATGTCAAGTGTGTGTCATCAGCATACATGCGGGACTGGGCGTGCACTAGGCAGTTGGGTAAGTCATTGTTGTATATCATAAACAACAAGGGCCCTAAACTCGTCCCTTGTGGGATACCGCAAAGCAGTGAGCCATTGCTAGATAGACGGCCATTAACGATACATTTCTGATTGCGTTCGCTTAAATATGATTTGAACCAATTGCCAGAAGCATCCCCAATACCGCATAGAATTTCAAGGAGACCGAGATATTGTTCTATGTCCCAAGTGCTATTATGTTGATCTGGATCATAGTGACAAGAAGGATTCAGCTAAAGGTAATGTTAGCTCGTCATAGTGATTTAACATGGGGCCGTTATAAAGCTGCTTTTGAAGGATCCATTGACCGAGCTCAAAATAGAGGCTTTCGAATGATGGATGGCACTATGAAATCCTATACCCAAGATAAGATTGGATTGTCTGCCTATTATGACAAACGAAGAGTTCTCCCTGATGGGATTCATACAGAACCTCTGGAATACACCCTTGGGAGATAATTCAGTATCCCTAGAAACAACCAAAAGCTCTTCTCTTACAAATGACCGCTTTGGTCCATTGCGAATCAAGTACATTATCGGTTGGTCATCTTTGGTGATACTATGATTTATCTCACATGTAATCATACTCCATGTTTGATCAGTCGCTCTACGTCGTCCACCTTTCAATTCAACAGGCGCATATAGATATCGTACAAGAGCATTAGAAGGTAGCTTACCTTTTGTGTCACAGATTTTTCTTTGATAGCATCTTCTGGTTGCATTCCTATCAACCGTGTAATTTCATTGTTTTGAGCTGCAACCACAGAAAGTTAACTTTTCACACACTCTGTCCTTCTGGGAGTCTCATTTCTTGAGCAAACTGATGGCCGAATAATTTTTCAGCCAATGTCCTATTCCAAAATTCAATAATAGCTTGATCTGTGTGAATATCGACACGGCCTCTTCTAATTCTTGTCATGCTTTAATTTGCTTGTAGATCTTTGAAAGCACATTGAATTCACGCCCAGGGTCAACCTGGAGACGATTAGTCCACTTCAATGGACCTCGTTTGTATATCCGAGTCAGAGCATTGGTAACTTCTGCAGCAGTTTTGTTCTGTACGGGCTCAGCCTCTTTGTATCGAGTAGCAACATCTACTACTATCAGTGGTAAACTTCATTTGGTTTAGAAATATCAAATCTAGGTCTAGGTATACGCTTTGCAGCAGATAAATATTTGCTAAATGGCCTGCTTTTTCAACCATTCTCTGGCTATATCTTCAGCGAATTTGCAGCAGTAGCTAACTTTTTTAAAGCTGAAAAGCCTTTCCAATAATCTTGAGGACTATAATAGATTTTATCAATTGTATATGCAAAAAAGAGATTGATATATTTAAATAAAGCGACTAATAGCCCAACCAATAGCAATCGTTCCAGCTCCAACAAAAACAAATTCTGCATTTTTTTGTTGTCGAGATAGTTTATAATAATTTTCCCCAACGAGGTTTTTTCAGTTGTATTTGCTTATAATGAGATCTATGTAAAGCTATAAATTGTAACCAGTTGCTCTTAATTCTTCGTCAGCATGCCTTTTTTCAATATTTTGTTTAGCCAAAAAGTCATAATATTTATCTCGCTCTTTTTTATATTTTCTCAAATCTTTTATCTACTTAAAGCACGATCATGCCTCCTTTTTTCTTCTAAAGCTCTATCATCATTACTAGACAAACAGTTAGCCAAATAGTTGCCTCCTGTAAAAGCAGCAGCATTTAAAATAGCCCCTCCTACCACATTGCTTGGTCATCTTGTATACAACACTTTAAATAGATTTGGGTCTTAATTTTTTATCTTCCAAATAATTTCTTGCTGAAATAACAATAGTCATCTTTCCATAATTCATAGCGTTAACAGATAGATTACCGGTGAAACTTTCTTTTACAACTTGTTTTGCTGTTTAACTTATCCCATCTGCTAGCCCAGTTATCAATGCTGCGTCTCTGATTGTTTTACCTAATTTATTATTATCAGTCATATCTGTTCAAAAAAGAGTACCTGGTCCACCCACTGAAGTATCAGACATATTTGGTATACAAAAGACAATGCTTATTTCTAAGTGACTAATCCGTTTCTACCAGATTGTTTTTGGCTCAGACTCTTTTTTTTTACTTCTGACTGTTTTGATTGCATTTGTACTGCTCTAAGGTAATCTTTTCGTTTGCAATAAAGAGCCACGAGGGAAGCAAGAAATCCTGCAGTAGATAACAAACCAGGCATAGTATATGACTGTGAGGCAGGCCCTTTTACTGCCATATTCGTTTTTGATTCTTCTTGTGCGAGAAACTTTTTACCCTATCTTTCCTATTCCTTTCAGCTAAAGCTTTTCCAGCAGTAACTCTTCCAGGATTTTTTAGTATTAATTATTTCTTGTAGTAGGTACATTTAAAGTAACTTTTTCGTCTTCCTTTTTGGGTTCCTGTTTAGGCTCTAGCTTAACTAATTCTTCAATTTGCTCCATTGTTATTGAAAAAAAGAGTATTACTAGTTTAATTGTATGATTATATAACCTTAGATTCAACTTTTTTGATAACTATATAATTGGCAGCATGTACCATAGCAGAAGACGCCATCAGACGTCCACACTTCATAGATAATAATCCAGTTACTGACGACAAATCTTGCTGAGTTATGTAATCATTTTTTAAACCTTCATGAAGTTTCTCTGTGTCATCAATCGTTACAGCCATACCACTACCTTTAGTCAGAAACTTAAGAAAACCATCAAGCAAGATATTATTCACTTTTGAGGCAAGAACACTTCCATATCGTTTATGATATTTTTCTTTCTCTTTTTTTCTGAGAGTTTTTTTAACATCAGCTTGAGACCAATTTTTACCTGAAGAAACCAAAACTGACAAAGTCTCTCAGTGTTCATCAGTACAATCTACTTCTTCCACTTCGAACAGATCTTCAATCTCCATTATGTCTTTCAAATTGAATTTGATATGGATATCTTTAAAAACAAGATAGGTGTGTTTGTGTGCTTTCAGTTTTCTAACTAGGTTCCTTCTATCTTCTACAGATAATTCACCTGCATAGCTATCAAACATAGCTTGCACATCTTTAAAAGATGGATTATATGATGATATGATTTTGGCAACGTTTTCTCGGAAAGATTTAGCAATGCTAGTGAACTGTTGATTCAAAACCCAAATAGATATCCGGACACGAAGAGCAGTTAATCAACTGGCCTACTCTATTCTTAACTTTAATTGCAGCGAAGATGGAAGGCACAATTAGCCCCCTCGAATAACATAGTCAGCTCTCTAAGATGAAAATCAACTTGTTCTTGACATGGAATCACAACAAAAAATCTATAATCTCCAAGAGCAAAACTATTGTATATTTTATTATATGTGTATGTTGGAGAGATCAAAACAATGTAATTAAATTTTTTTCTATATGGTCCTTGAAGTTGGTCTACTATACATTTATTTTTAAAACTGTATAGATTCTTGTTGACCGTTTAACAAAGATCCTTGTGCATCACAGATTATACATATAAAGCACGTACAATTACCTGATTGATTTGTAATTGTACTCGTCCTTTTGTGTTAACCAATCGGATACCAGTGTCTTGTAATATATTGTCAGCTAGAGATCATAAATCAATGAGCAAACCGAATCTGCTTTTTGTGTAAAACTTTGTGATATTTGTTTCCCATAAAGAGTCGTGAGGCTTCTTCCCAAAAATCCCTTGTTTTTTCTCCTTGGCTGAAAATTTTGCTAGTCATTCCATCAATGGTTAGTTAACCCCTGTGATATTGTGGTGAGCAAACTTTTCGCGTCCACCTGCGTATACGTCTCTTCGTACAAAATCAAGATGCCTTTCATCTATCTACGTGGTATATCGATAGTATGATTGATAACAGAATCATTATGGTGATATGATCATGGAAGAATACTTTTTCAGATATCTACGTAGAATTAGTATCATTTACCAAAGATTTTGATCTTAGAACATTCTACTCAAGTTTAAGATTGGTCAATTCATAGTTTAGTTTGGTAGCATCAAATCCTACAACTATTTGTTAAGCAGGAGCCAATACTATTTCAAAGAGTAGGTTCTCATTCAATCCTCTTGGGTAAAATACTCCGCTCGAGCATAATCTCGTAATACAAATGAATTCTGTATTTACTACCATATATAGCAAGCATAGCATTGTCTGCTGCATTGCTTTTGTCAGCATCTCCCGCTTTTGATCTGAGGTTGTTATATTATCAGATTCGATCCCTTCTTGAATCATGTTTACTCTCACCCTTGATGGTAACCAAAGTTCTCTATAGATATAAAACATATCATGACGGTTTGTATCAAGTAAAATTTCTACTGCAAGCTTTACTGTCAATCTGCTAATCAAAGCTTTAGAGACATTGTCAACAATATAATTGTTTGTTTACGGACATTGTGTTAAATAATTGTATGAAATCATACATTCAACATATTTAAATAGATATTCAAGATGCCATATGAATATAAAAATTCAGGTTATGACCCTGTTGATAAAGGATATGATTTTGATAATGTGAGTAATAAAACAGGTAAGCATAGTAGTGATGTACAAGATGAAAAGTGTATAATAAAACTCATATTCAGACGCAACAGGACATCAAAACAAGGAGAGCTTATTTACTTATTTATTTACTTACTCTTTTATTTATTTACTTTGTTAGTTATTTACTTCATAATGCATTTACCTAATTATTTACTTAATTGCTTATGTATTTACATATACTTATGTATTTGCTTACTTGTGAATTTACATATTTACCTATTTACTTACTTACGTATTTACTTATACTTATGTATTTGAAGCAAATTAACAGGAAAGGGTTATGTTACAATTATTGCAGAGTATTCAATATTTTGAACAATCCTTTCCCTAAATGTTGATCTTTTAGCACATTTGTGCAATTTTAACTCTACACATTATGAAACAAGTTCAAAATCGCGTTATTCTGTTGTTAACTTGGCAACACGGCAAAGGATGGGGGTGGGGGTGGGATTGTTAGGTGGTGGTGCAGAGTTGTTTTACGAACTTACTATTTGTACAAACATCACTAGGTGAATTTCCAAGAATATTGCGATCGAAAGTACCTACATATTTTAAGGTCACAAACACCAACTTAAATCTTCCCTACCTCGACTGAATCAAATTGTTTTGCTCGTATCTAAGGTCTAAGTACCAAATCGAGAATTCCGATTTACTTTAAGGTTTCGGCATCCGAGAGTGAATTCTAAAGCTCCTATACCATACGTGAAATAAGAGATTAGATGTGTTCAAAAAGGTTTAATTTGCTTTTTTATTGTTTTATCATGGAAATATGATCTCAAGCGTTAAGCAACAGTGGTAATTTCGTCACTGGATAATTAAGTTTAGCGCGATCAAGTTTCTGTCAGTTAAATAGAAATAGCTTGTTTCTCCATAGGAAAATTGTTCTTCGCAATTGGCAAAGTTTAAGCTTTCTCGCCCTTAATGATGAGCTCAGGCACCAGCAAATGACCAGAAACAAACACAAATCACATGTTTTGATGGATTAAACCACTCTTCAGAAGATCAGTTGAGGAATGCTGATCATTGTCACGTGGGCATATCTCGTATGACATCGTCCCTATATGCCATTTCTAGACTCCTGGGTTTTTGTTTAGTAGAGATAACAGCTTAACTTAATTCTCTACCTCTTTCTCTACCCTTCAACCCCTTAACCCATGAAGCCCCTTTCCTGTTATCTCCCTAGATTTACTTAGTTATGTATTTACTTATTTTTGTATTTACTTACTTATATATTTATTTTTTTGTTTATTTATTTATTTATTTTATTTTATTTTTGAATTTTTTTTTGTTTTTTGTTTTTTTATTTACTTAAGTACTCAGAATAATGTGAAACGTTACTGAAGCATCGTTTTTGTTAATTACCTTGTTATTCACTTGTTGAATTCAATACCTGTTTTGCTAATCTTTCTGAAAACATTTAATGTTAGTCCAGTTCTCGATGTAGGTTTCCACCAACTTCATTGTCAAAAAAACACTGTCGTGTTTAAATTTCTTTTAAAACAAATCTTCGATAAATTCATCATCATCTGATAATTCAAAGTTCTTGTTCATCTTGCTTGGATACATAATTTATGTGGACCACTGCGGTAGTCGTTATTTCATTTCGTTCGTTTTCAGTTTTGTGGCTTGTTTTCAACTCGATGTAATTCTGTGGATAAAAGTTGTATTTGTTATCAGAATTACTATTGGTGTTTATTATACCTGGTAAAGTGTGACGCCTTCTCTTGTTCGATTTTACATACGCAGTTGAAGTTAGCTTTTTTGGGATCGATAGTCTTCTTTCTAAGCGCCCAACTCTTTGCCAACAAGTATGCGGCGTTATTTCTTTGGCTCCAGTTTTCTTAGTTTTTTGAAGTCGTTCGCATTTTGTTTTGGCATTGTCCGTTTCGATGCTCTTTTTTCTTGTACCAATAATGTTTCTAACAATCTTTTTTATTTCTTTGCTTCGCCAGCCGTAGATTATGGGATTGTTTAAAGAGTTAAAGAAAATCAAAATGCTTATCCAATGAAAAATCACCAAAAACATCGGGTTGAAACTCGAAGTCGTGAAGAGAAAAACGTAAATGACAACTGAAGCAACTATAAAAGGTAGATAGCAAATTGCAAAAGACGAAAGTATAATGAACGTTGTTTTGGCCGCCCTGAATTCTTGATTTTTGTTCTGGTTTACTTCCCCTTGATCGTGAGGCGTGGTAGCTTTTATTTGGAGTCGATGTCTTTTAGATTCCATAAAAATGACTGCGTAA
>JAOBRB020411712.1:0-10114 GCA_027575285.2 Zoanthus pulchellus | reverse complement strand
ATTGTAAGTGCGCAAGGTAGATTATAAAGAACAATGTTGCTGTCATTGTAAGTGCGCAAGGTAGATTATAAAGAAAAATCTAGGCGCGCAGGAACCCTGGTTAGACTTTTCCACTCGCAAGAGTGTACAAAATCTCTTGCGCACCACGTCGCTGATGTCAACCAGATCGAGCACAATGGTTGTACTTTATCATTCTACTCAACGGAGAAAGGTTGGTATTTTACGGTTAATTTCGTACAATTGAGGTCAATAAAAGGTTAAATCTAACAAAATCAATACAGAATTTCCAAAAGAAAAAGTTTTTCTTAGTAAAGCTAAATAATGAAATTCTATCCCATATATCATCTCTCTCTACTTTTAAAAAAGTAACGATCTCGCTGTCAGCTTGCTTTTAGTTAATTATGTATTATATATTTTGGAATATATCATTTTAAAATAGTTTGGTAATTTTTTAATAAAACACGGTTTTTCTGTAAAGCAGTATTGTATATACTGAATGTAAATTTACCGTGGTTAAACAAAAATCATTCATTCGATGATACCAAGGATAAAATGCACCATATAAGATAATTGAAAAGCTTAAAACAGCAACTGACTGATAAAACGGCAGCAGTCATAATAATCGATAGCCCTGTATTAAAATCTCCTTTTTACCGTCGTCGAGTGGCTGAGCCTGGGGCTCTGTATGTTCGCGGGGTCTGAAGCGTGAATTTCAGAGGTAGGCGGATGCTTAATATGTAATTGTAATTGATACATTATTAGTATCATTAATTATTATTATTATTATCATCATTGTTGTTACAATTATTTCTAACAACAACAACAACAACAATAATAATAATAAATATTATAATTGTTGTTAAAATTATTGTTATTATTATGATTATGATGATGATTATGATTATTTTTATAATTATAGGGTAACTGCCGCTACTATCGTGACCTTAGTGCCCCTTTTAGTGGCTTCATAACGAGCTATTAAAGGCCCGTCTACACTACCAAACATTTATTTGTAAACACCATCAAACACCGTGTTCGCCGTTGTTTGCAAACAAACGTTTGCTAGAGTAGACCAGTCAGCAGACACAAGTAAGTAAGTGTTTGGTGATGTTTGTACAAGTTCATTTTTGTTTGCTTTGTTTGCTGGTGTTTGGTGCTGTATAAAAACACTGACCACTCAGAAGCTGACTTTTTATCACATGATCTTCAAAATGGCAGCTCCCAGTAGTAGCCGTATGGGTAACGGCGAGAAAGTATGGGATTTTGTGAATACAAGGAATATGAGAAGTAGCCAGGCTGTTATTCTTTATCTTTTCTGTACAACGCCTCCTTCTTCTCTTCATCAAAATACAACAAATCATATCTGCTGGAGCTGCACAGAGCTTCTTTTTATAGCGACGCATTGTTTCTAAAAGTTAATTCATTTTCCCCGCCAAAATCTACAGTAAACACCAACAAACATTGTGTGTCATTGTTTGCTGAAGTGAAGACTGTATGTACCTGCAAACATAACCAAACAACAACAATCAAATATTGGCTGTTGTTTCCAAAGAAATATTTGCTAATGTAGACGGGCCTTAACACGAACTCACTATCTATAGTCGCCGATTACTTGAAAAAAGGGTAGCAGCCATTACTGGTAGAAAGGGAATTCGGATAACCCACATGTCTAGTATCTAGAGTCTATCTAGCCAAGGCAAATCCAGATCTAAATCGCAAGAAGAATATGTGCTGATACGATAAATCAATGGTTTCACAAGCGAAGGTTTCATAACTCACCAAGAATGTCCCAGATGAAAAAGCTGTTTCTGAAAAGACTGAAAGACTTAAAACCACATTGAAAAACCTGTAAGGAAAGGATTATTTAAAATAGATATCAAACAATTTTTCGGTTGGTTAAAATCAAGGTAAAATTAATTTGAACTTGCCCTGTTCCCTAAGGACATAAACTGAACCCGGTCAAAAGAGACGTTCAGATAGTTTTTACCCTGATGAATACAGTAAAAATCCCGCATATAAGAACCTAGATTTTTCAAGTTAGCCTAAACAGGTTCTTATATAAATGGTGCTTATCGCGAAATTAGGCTAAACAGGTTCTTAAATAGATTCTTGTTTTATAAAGAAAAAGCGACTCATTTCGGTTGGTGTAGAAAAACTTTATATAAATTATATTTAAAAATTACAGTATATGCCCTTATACCAACCCTATATGCAGTTTAAAGCAACACTTAATGTAACTTGTGCCCTAAACAAACATTGTATAAAACTGTAAACATATAAACATGATTAAAATTTATCCCTTGTTTATTTTTATTCATTCATTCATTCTCACTTTGTGAAGAGTTTATTTTCTTTGATTTATAAATTTTTAGTTTCAACTCTTACAGTGTTAAAAATAAAATAAAAACCTATTTGAGATCTTATCTTAAACAGGTTCTTATATATAGGGGGTCTTAATAAGCATATTTAGCCTAACAGGTTCTTAAAATCTAGGTTCTTATATGCGGGGTTTTACTGTAGATGAATAGTGTTTGAAAACGTTAGGAAAACTACATAATATCAATTTTACCTTGATTTTAACCATTTTAACTGAACAGGCGAATTATGACAATTTCTCGGTGCTATTTTACAAAGGAGCAACAAAAAGTTTGATGAATGTACTGCGGTTTCTTTAGAAAATATTTTATACACATCGCGCTTTTTTACTAAACGATTGTCAACCGCATTCGAAATCTAAGTTTTGGAGCTTGATCAGCTCAGAACTTTATATGTATACCAAAGGTGTAGTTCGATTGTCGGCGTTAAAAGATTAAAAGGCTAATGACAAATCGTTCAATAATAAAAAAAATGATAATAATAAATATATTATTTAACGTCAATTGCGAAGGAAGTGGTTGCCCATTCTTCCTAGCCAGAGGCTAATGTTTAATCGCTCGACGGCTCAGATCTTGAGGTGAAATTCGACTTTGCAGAGGGAGGAAAACCGGAGTACTCGGAGAAAAACCCTCGAAGTCAGATAGAGATTGACAAATCTCAGCCCACATACCGAGCCCAGGAATCAAACCCGCGTTGTAGAGGTGGCAGGCACCACTGATGACCGCTATGCCAAAACGCTCTAGCTTATAAAAGGACTTCTCACCAACAGTTAATAGTCAAATGGTTCGCAACCAGAAATCTAACTAAAAAGCTCCTTTCTAGTGATTTATAATAAGCCAATACCAAAAAATAATACCATTAATACTCTTTGTCTATCTTGCTAAACTTTTGCATAATTATTGCTTCTAGTTTCTCTTTGGGATCATTGTAATTCCCAACAACTGAAAATAACAACAATGCTTATGCAACATTTTTGCTGAACAAAAAAAGTGTCTTAATTTCGATGAACTGACCTGCTCTAATGACTGACACAATCCCCCGTCTCCACAGAGAAGGTATGTGAGGTTTCCACGCTGGAGTAGAAGAACAAAAAAACATTATTAATAGGCACTTTCAGCGCCAAAACTAATGACGGGAAAAGCCAGCTATCTTATTAGGTTTATCTTAGGTTTATCATATTTTTTTTCCCTCGTCCGTCGTTCAGATACTTCGTTCATTTAGCCATCCTGTTTTCAAGATCCTTGGGCTTTTTTGTTATCTCGGTTGATTGATACCCTCCGTCATCTAACATTACGCCACAACGAGAACAAGATACTAACTTATAAAATAACTAAGATAGTACACGCGCTTTGATTGGCCGAGAGGCGTGTTTGCATGAGAGTATGTAAACATGGTTCAGGAAGTTATTTATAAAAGCAAAGGAAAACTTTTTTCTTGTGTTTGCAAAGCCTAATACAAACACGAGAGGGGTTGAGAGAATTCTCGACAGTTATGTAAACCCGAGACTTCGTCAACTACTTCAGTTCTGTCAAGTTATATATATTTGACATACGTAGATACACAAAAATGCATAAGTATACTGGTTATATTTCAGTAATATAAATTTCAAATTATTAATTACATCTATCAGTAAAAAATGACCAGGCTTAAGGCTGGTCCTAATTACTTACGCTAACCATGAGGTTGACATAATGGAGAGTTTTTACTTAATCACAAATAAAACAAAAGCAAAATCCTCTATGAGCCTAGTGACCCATGTAGCCCGCGATTATCTTCGCTTTCTGTAAAACTTAACGAATGAAAGACCAAGCTTCAAGAAACTTTCAGAAATGATGAGAATAAGTACATTTATCCTTAACCCTTTCACTCCCAATCAGTTATGAACACTGAAATTCACCCAACATAACTAATACAAAACAAGACATTTGGTAATGAGAAAATGAGAATTGATCAAACAAAGCAAACTACTGAAGATTAAAAGTGAAATTCTCCCAACCCTGTTCAATGAAAAATATGGGCTCAAGTTGGGAGAACTTAATAATTCAACTGGGACTGAAAGGGTTAATAACCGTACAGATGATTAAACGTGAAATTCTCTCAAACTTGTTCAATAAAAAGTATGGGCTCAAGTTGGGAGATCTTAATAATTCATCTGGGACTGAAAGGGTTAATAAGCCATTTTCGAATCTGTCATTGCCGCTGACAACAAAGACAAGGTGTTTAATTTGTAAAATTTTAGTTTCACAATAACCTTAAATGTTCCGAAAGGTCAATGTAGTTTTACACTATTTACAACTCTGTGTATTGCTGGAGTCGTGACGCGCAAGTATTTTTTAATATTTCACAACAAAACGAGTCTAAAAGTTTGTATAAAATAAATCCGCAGTCATTTAAGTCAGCAGCAACTAGAAATTCGAAACTGGTCAATTGATGTAAGCAAAACTGTTAGCCAAAAACAGTAATAAACAAATATTGATCTTTTTCGCTATATTTTTACGGAACTATTTACTGAGCGTGCTTGTCTATTTCAGCACTTGGGTGAATTTGCTAGTTCAACTGGAAAAAATAGCCACAAAAATTACGATACGCAAACATTCATGGCAGCAATACCTCTTTTTCTGGTTTATAAAAGAACTTGACAATGTTATTAACAGAATCCGCTAGCCTCTCTTGAACATCCGGAATACGTGTTCCTAAACAAAAGTACGTCATGTTAACACCATACTTTTAAAACTAATTCGGCAACATGGTCGTTAAACAAATGGTTTGTCTTCTGAAGATCTGGTCACATAGAAATAGGTTCTGAGGATATAAGCCTCTTAGGATCTGATCACATGAGGCGAGTTATTTCGATGGGTAGTGATTTCTCGGTCGGTAGGGATGAAAGTGACCGTGGTTTACATGAAAAAAATTAACCCAAGATGTCTTGAGTAATTGTGCTCGGGAAATGCGCAAGATGCTTTAAGGTACACCCCCATTCCCCTACCGTTCCCATGGAGCCAGACAACTTTACCCCTAGGGCTATCCCTACCTTTCTAGACCGAGATATTTTGGTCCTCCGAGTTGCTTCAGCATTATGGGAACAAAATAACTGGAATATAGAATAAATGTAAAGAAACTTATCTCTCGCCTCATGTGAACAGGAACTTATGGTTACAAAGGCATATGATCAAATAATTTATATTAGACAAAAGTATTAGAAACATCTACATCAGAAAAACATCAATGATGTTAACTAACACCTTATAAAGGTATTAAGGTAAAACATAAAGATAAAATAGGGTAGGTACTTCTTTTATGAATAATACAATATTGTATTCTAGTAACAAGGACTAATCAACGACCTTTCATCAAAAAATACTCACGAAATTCTATTTTGATAACACGTCATTGATTAAAAGCAAATTGAGAGGGAGCTGGGTCAAGTCTAACGGTCGAAAGAAACAAAATGACAGCAGAGAGCGATTTTTCAGTTTTTACTCAATTTGTGACAGTTTCGGGTAGAAATAGATTAAGAAAGTTATTTAAAACAAGGAATAGACAACAGACGACGTGGGGATAACTTAATTTCATAAATTCGAAGCTCGCGTTTCATATCGCCTATACTATAGCCTATATAACAATGAAATTGTATTATTATTGAATCGCCAGTTTCGAATATTGGATTTCTGGCGTTCTGATTGGCTGGCATGTTCTTGGTTTTCAAATCAAATTTGGTATTAACTCTTATAGGGCCAATGCTGACCTAAAATATTCACAAAACTGAATTTTTCTAAAATCTAAATTTAACGAGACAGCGCTACAATCACACTGGTTGGGTATGAGTGTATGACTATAGCTTTACGCCCGGTCGGATATCACTTGATTTTCAACGCGCGTATGTAGAATATTTGCCAAATATGAACTGATATCGGTACTCACTAATGCTGCTTTTTCGAGACAGCACGGGAGATTTTTTCTGTGGAGACAATCGGCAAACATCAGACAACGAATCTGTTGATTTAAATTGAGCAACAAGAAATTAGTAAATAATCAAAATTTTACCTCAACTTTAATACATTAATCTTTATCAAAAACTTATTTCTTTCCAAAGAGCATTACGATTGTTTTAAGCGGCGTCCTTGTTTGCTTTTATTCCAGAATTTTATTTCATTATTAATACAGTTCATTCTACAACACAAACAACACACATTAAACAATTTTCTGATCGATAGAAAAAATAAACAGGTCCTGCGTAAGGACCTAAAGGTTGGTCAAGAGCAAATTAGGGGGGAGGGGTACAGAAAATTTTGAAACTTAGCTTCTCTTAGAAACGAAATGGAGTGTCTGCAGCAGAGAAATGAACACAAAATGAAATCAAATTGCGGTGAGATATGCATGTCTTAGCAGAAAAATTAATTCCTTGTTAACTTGTCTGGTAATCTACTTCTATATAACGATCTGTAAAAGAGGAGTTACTATAATCAGATAGAAAATTGTCTGTATTCAAACAATCAGTTATAGGTTCATATGCTATGTTTCAATTATCGCTGACCCAAAATAACGATTTGAAGAGGATTTCTTAGCTTACTAAATTGTTCTAAATTGTTCACACTACAAAATACAATGATTTCGATAGAAATATAATTCACTTCAATTACACTGTTGCAATCGTTAAACCTCGCCTATAACTATTAGCACTTTGTACCTTTTAACCTTTTCACACGAGAGTAATTCACTAATTGCACAAAAACACTTACTTATCTATACAATGGCTAAAACCGCACCCATAACTACGTGGACACTAACAATTAACAATTATTGGATTCGGTTTTCGCATGATAGCGATAATTATCAAGGCCAAAGTTTGAGGTATCTGCAGAAGCCGAAGGCTGAGGCGGATAACACAAACTGAGGCCTTGATAATTATCACTATCGTGCAAAAACCGCATCCAATAATTGTTTTATTATGCATATTCCTCAGTTGTATTTGCAACTCCGCCATGACAAAACTGATCAAACTTCTGGTTAGTGTGTTATTTGACGTCACTTCTGCATGCCTAAAACTATTGTGTGTAGGTATGACGTCACTTTTACGTATATAAAATCCATTTTCTGCAGGTATGACGTATAAAAGATAGAGCAAGCAAGAATTAGCTGCGCGCTTATAGCCAATCAAAATCAAGCTTTTGACACCAATGTATAATAATCTCACTTTTCATTATTTACTTTGTTGTGATGCCATAAATGTTTTGTTTTAGAAAAAAAGATGTAACTTTGGTTAAAAGTTGTCCCCATCGGGCATTATTACATGCAGAATACTACATTGCTTCTTTAAGACATGAATTTAATCATCCATCATTAAAAATCTCCTGATCATACTCGGTAGCCTGAAACTGACTGTATTTAAATTCAAAGATTAAGGACCTGTTTGCACAAAGCAAAAATTTGCTTTGTTTTGCAAGAAAAACTAAGGCGTCATCGTCTTGCTTTGGAGGCCTCTAAATTTTGCCTATGTGCAAGATTCTGTTGTTTTTTGACATCTTCTCAATTACCAACGCTGTAATTAGAGAACACAAACATTATATTTCCGCATTTTTTCATCGCTAGCGCGAGAGATGGAACCGTACAACTACAAACCGTATTAATTACTTCGAAAACATTTGTATATTCAAACCCATTTTCATTTATTATGAACCACAGTGTTTCTCATAAGGACGAAGAGGACAAAGAAAAGAAACAGCTTTAAAGAAGAAGCAAGGATGAAGCGGAGCCGAAGGCTTCGTCACCTTCTGTAATTCTACAATCGTGTTGGAATTTTAGTTTGAAGAAGTTGGAATCTTCGCATCACGGAAAAATTACAAGCTATTGTTCGCCATTTATAATATTTTACAGGATGATAAAAAAAAAAAAAAAAACCAACTAAAAACTATTAGGAACATTTTTCTAACTCAGTAGCTCGTTTGACAGTTTTATATTTTTCTAAATGGAATGTGATGTTACTGCATAACTTATCGCAAAAATCGTTTAGCGTAAAATTTAAGTAACATGTTTTGGAGTCGCCGTTAAATTCTCTAAATTGTAAACAGGCCCAAAATTCGTATCTCTATGCATCTCCGTGTCGCTCTTTTATCAAGCACACAAGCTTATGAACAACTACTTTTTGATCACGAGTAGCGTCCTATTTGGAACACAATGTAGTTTTTTGGCAACGAACGTGCGATACATATGATCAGCGGCGCAATTCCGTAAGTGTCACTGGTACTGTGTGTTCCCCCGACCCCCATTGATTATTTCAGTGCTACGTGTTCCCCAGCCTACCTAGAATAACATTTCCCGGAAAATTCAAAGCTAGTTTTCATTCTTCACGTATTCACCAATGCAGAATATAACTTAGTAAATAAAATTCAAATTCCTGCTATCACATTTTTTGTTAAAGCGCCATTACTTTCCTTTACTTTTTGAAAATCCCGGAAATATAACAGTATCGTTACTATAACAAAAACGTGGACTCGGAGAACTCACCTTCTGCTGGAAATTACTAGTTTATCATTTATTTGCAGCAGCATTCTAATTACGTCCGTTTAGATATGAATCAACATGCGCGTCATGTTTTTATGCGCTTTTGTAGGTTTTTTTTATACTTTTTCCGATGTTTTTGACAACAGCATCAAATTGAAAATAATTATACTATATTAACATAAACAGTTAAGACGGATGTTCTTTTAATAATAACTTTGCCTATTGCGAACAAATATTGAAAGTTCATATGGAAAACTGCTGACTTTCAAGTACAGTCAACTCCCGATACTGCGGACCCCCGTAAGTTTGAAAGTTTACCTCAGTACTGCCACACTGTTTTAATCTTGCTTCAATTTAACTTTGTTTAATGATTAATTGGGTGGACGTGGTTGGCGCAGTTGGTAAGATCTCTGCTTTGCAGCCAAAAGGTCCCCAGTTCGATCCCGGCAGTTTGCCGTGATTCGAGTATTTGTGTGACCTTCTTCTCCCGCCTAAGCCTACTCAGCTTTCCTTTCCTTTATGCTGGGAGCTAAGCTGCGCTGGATTAGTCCCGTCAAGGGGGAGTCAAAGACTCATATCCGCCTAACACTACAGAAACCGGAGATAAGCGCCGGCCCCATGGACCACTAGGCTCGAAAGGATTTAGCTATTGATTGATTTATGAAAACGCAACTTTTGCTAAGTGGCTGTAAGTTGAATGTCAAACAGTTTATTCAACCTTAACTACAACATTATTTATGAAGCATCTAGAGTTAAAAACTTCAAAATTTCATTCAAAGTTTGTAACTACCAAAACTCAGCTTTTTGATGGATGTAAAAGCTAGCTTACTATTATTTTGCGAAATACATAAATTCATGTGGCACCAATTTTTAACAATATGTCGAAAATGCCCTTTATAACGAGAGAAAAACAATGAAAATTTCAGTTCGGGACCAGGCGAAGTGTCGTTTTACCGAGAGTTGTTTTCATGTATTTCTATTGTCCGTAATAGCGAGATGTCCATAATAGCGAGATGTCCATAAAAGCGAGATGTCCATAATAACGAGATGTCCGTAATAGCGAGATGTCCATAAAAGCGAGATGTCCGTAATAGCGAGATGTCCGTAATAGCGAGATGTCCGTAATAGCGAGATGTCCATAATAGCGAGATATCCGTAATAGCGAGATGTCCGTAATAGCGAGATGTCCGTAATAGCGAGATGTCCATAATAGCGAGATGTCCATAATAGCGAGATG
>JAOBRB020411431.1:0-10116 GCA_027575285.2 Zoanthus pulchellus | reverse complement strand
AACTCTGCAACAATGCTGCCCTTCCTGAAACAAAAGCAAGATCGGTTAAATAAACTAAAATAAAAGACGTTGAAAGGAACATGCGAATTTTCTGCCTGGGAAGAAAAAGAAATAGCGTTAATGAAAAAAAATATACATTTTCTTTGAGAGGCAGGAAGAAAGTTCAAAACATTACTCAGATGAATTAATAAACATCAAAGTTTTTAATCTGTTTTTCAACGATGAGATAAAAATATTTTTAAAACGTTTGGTTAAACCCTTTCTTATAAACAGACATAATGCAAAAAAAGTACATACCTAAAGGAAATGACTTCAACATTCTTTAGGGTCTTGTTGGTCCCAGAGTAGGAATTATAAATCTGTTACAAACAAAACAGTTGTTTGTTTTTATTAAAATTTAATTATACATTTTAGCAATAGCAAGCTTTTTGGGGCATTATTTTTAACAAGATGTTGAAAGATCTGCTTTATAAAAAAACTAACAAATCTTATTTTGCAAAAAAAAATCAAAGGTATCCTGTTGTAGTGGATCAAGTAAGAAACTGTGTCATAAAGATCTTTTCTGTTGTTCATTGATTAGCATACAGTACGCCTGATCAACCTTATCCGACACCGAAATATCACGTGACATATTGAGCCGAATGAGAGCATTCATAACGGCCATTTACTGAATGAATGAATGCGTCCGCCGAACTTGAGACGTTCGGAAATCAATTATAAGTTTTCTGCTGTTTACGTCTGACATCCTGATTTCCTAACTTTCCCGATAGCTCTCGGCTCCACGAGCTAAAAATTAAGGATTAGTTTCGCATTTATAACTTGATATTAAAATAATATCCGTCTGTTCCGTAACTTATGTCGCGTTTTGCGACAGTTGCCATCGCTGCCGACGTTTATGAGCGATGGACCGATTAAAATCGAGTGCAACAAAATTAGAAGTGGATTAAAATAATTAAACTGGCGAGAGACAGATTTAGATAGATTGTTCTTGCGCATGTCATAAAGGTTAGAGACTGTAAGCAACGAGGACGGGAACGCGAACAAGGACGAGAACGCAAACGAGGACGGAAACGCGAACGAGGACGGGAACGCGAACGAGGACTCGAACGCGAACGACGACCGGAACGCGAACGAGGACGGGAACGCGAACGAGGACGGGAATATGAACTAGGACAGGAACGTAAACAAGGACAGCTCCAACAATTCACCTTTCTAGTTCACATTCTACTTCTTTTGTGCGGGTCATTAGGGTTTTATTTCTTTGTTTTTCGCTTTATTGTTCCTCCACGAAACAAAGTAATTACAGAGAAACATTTTGCTGTTACATCCACGTAATCTCGACAACTTGGATCTGAAAAAATATTTTCACATTAAAATTTAAGTGACAACTCCGTGCGCGTTCTCCGCTCGGTGCATTCCAACGTGCAGTTATTGTAATTTCAATTGTTCTCTGCCGTCGTCGTCGATGTCGCCGCTCCTCGAAATGCTTAAGAGGTTCCTTTTATCTCTAATGTGGTAACCTGGAAGCGAACAGGTTTGGATTGAAAAGCAGAAAGGAGTCTCACCAGGAGTGACATAGGAGAGAGTGACATGGACGCAAAAGTATCAATCAAAACATGTGAAGGAAGGAGAGATAAACTTAGATTAACCTAAAAGAATTTTTGCTTTAAGTATAATTTAGAATGATACACATACCAAAAAATGACGGTATGTTTTCTGTTTAATAACGAAACGCAAAAACGTGGTTCATGATCTTTTGAAAAAAACATGTACAGGCTTGTATGCTTTTCATAATCCCTTTAATCTATTATATACTATGTAACTTTAAAGCCGACTAGAATATTTTTTTCCAATAACTTTAAACTACGAATGTGAAACACGAGCTATTCATCAATGGCGTGAGAGCGCTACAAAGAAAACTTTCCGAAAGGATTCGAACCCATGACCTCCCAAACATCGGGCGAGCGCTCTCATCCACTGAGAGGTACGAGAAGGATGAAGAACTAGGTTATTAAACTTATTTCATATGTGTTAGGCAACATGCTACTTGAGATGAGCACTTCTTGGTTCCTTTGTTTCTGACGTCTTTTGCGGAATCTCAAATCTTGACAATAAGTTTTTGACGTTCACTGAAAAAAATAACTAAATCTAGTTTCCTCAAGATGACTTTGACAATAAAATACGCGCCTCGTGGTGCCAGAAGACTGTCCTCGCTACCACATTGTTCAACAAGTAATATGTTTCATATATTTGTATTATTTTTTAACTCTAGTCAACTCTAGGTATGGCAAATAAATTTAAAAGATAGATTAGTTTATATTCATTGATGTTTTACTTCAGAGTAGTAAAGAGTTATAACTGGACCATTTTGACTGACCGAAAAACGTGAATTGAAAATTTAATTTTTTGAGAAACTTGATTTCGAGGTATGCCTTGAAACGTGTTTTAACACTTTCTTTTGTTTAATCATTCGTAAAAAGAGAAAAACTCATTTTTTAGCTCGTGAAACGGCTTTTCTATTTTTCGAGAAACGTGATTCATGTTACGTTTTACCATCTTTCAACTTGATTGCACCAACTGTAGATACTTGCTACCCATTGTAGGTATGTGCAGGTATCAAAAACAGTTGTATGTTAGAATACCTTACCTTCTAGCATACGTTCCTAAAAAGAATAATACAAACCTCCTTTTCTATTTTATAAGCTAAAGCTTTGAAAACAGAGCTGGTTTTCTCTTCGAGCTCGTCCTTCCAGACCTCATTTAGTTTTATTTCTATGTCAAGGTCTGTGGACGTAAACAAAACCGTTATTCGTGTTGTTCGTTAAACGGTGCATCACGATTCTCATATTATGTTCCATGATACGGGTTTTTTTCATTAGTACCTCCCATATCCTACTCTTGCCATTTTCTCCTCTTGCTCTCACCTTGTCATTTCCTCACCTCGCCCTTATCTTGACATTTCCTCTTCTCGCTCTCTCCCTTGATATTCCCTACCCTCACACTCTCCTTGCCTTTTCCTCACCTTGCCCTCCCCTTGCTATTTTCTCCCGTCGCTCTCCCGTCAATTGCTTTCCTCGCCCTCCCTTTACCATTTCCTCCCTTCGCCTTCATCTGCCATATCCTTACCTCGCTATCCCTTTGCTTTTTCCTTTCCTCGCCCCCCCCTTGCTATTTCTTCCCCTCGCCCACCCCTGACAATTCCTCCCCTCGCCTAACTTTTCATTTTCTAAACATTGTAAAACCAAATAACCACGCCGAGCATTAACAATGGAAAACTAACCTTGGATTTTATATTTTTCAGTTGGTTTTTTGCTTGAAGTTGGCAGTGAACGCTCAGTTTTTGGCGTAGTTGTATTTTGAGTTTCTCTTGCTGTTGTACTCACAGTACTAGGCGGCTTTAATGTTGTAGTCTCAAGAGCTTAAGAACAAAATCATTGAGTTTTTTACTTTAACAGTCTTATAAAAAGAAACAATGTGTCAAAGGTTTATGTAATTTCAAAAGTGAAGAAAGACAAACTATAAAATCGAACGTAAAGTGCCGACTATAATCACCAGTTTCTGATGATCTCATTAGCAGAGGCACACGTATTACGTTGGCTATAGCAACATCAGGTAAGATAGTTATGCGTATAACCACATTGCGTGAGATGGTTATAGAATTTCTAGTGCTTTTATTGGTGGAGGCTCAGGTATTATATTAATAGTCATAATAATAATAAGAAGAAAAATAATAAGAAAAAGAAATCAACAACAACAATAATGAAAATGTGAAAACAAAGTTTGAAAACGAAAAAAAGAGTAACGGTAATATAATATTATGATAATTTTGATAATTGGTCAAAAATGAAATTTCGGGCAGAAATATGTTTCAGATATCGATATGCAAGACTAAGCAAATAAAAACAACAAATAAAATTTTGCACAAAATTTTCTTTATTTAGCAACAAAAAATCTTAAAAAGTAATTTTTTTAAAATGATTGTTCGATTGCACTCAGAGGTGAATATCCAAATGTTAAATTTTCATCAGATATTCACTAAACTTAAGGTGAATAACTGGTAAATAATCTAGCAGCTCGAAGTTTTCAAAGTTTGCCCCCAAACATCACAAAATTGCTTGTAACCTGATACTAGTTGTTTGGAAACTATACTGACCTGTATCGCACGTTTTTCCAGTGTACGTGGACAGACATGAACATGAAAAGTTGTCATCCCCATCGATACACGTTCCCCCATTTTCACAAGGCGCAGAGTAGCAGTCGTTGATATCTAGAAATTGCATGAAAAATTCAGAGAAGTTAATATTAGATGAGTTGTCAATCTCAATCTGTCTCCGAGGGTTTTTCTCCTTCTACTTCAGTTTCCTCCCTCAATAAACTTGACATTCACGCCAAGATTTGCATGAGCCGTCGAGCGATGAAACATTAATCTTTGGCTAGAAAAAATGGGCAACCACCTTCCTTCGCAATTGACGTTTATTATAATAATACAAGTACAGTGCCATGGATAATTTCTTTGTAAAAATAATTTTTAAAGCTGATATCACAGTTAATGAATTGCAACAGAATAATATTATTCTTACCCACCTAAAATTAATACGGAATTGAGTGGAGAAGGAAGCTATGTTCAACGGAGTCCAAACGAGTTTTACCTCACTGAACATGGACATGGTTTGAGTTCTTATAAAGAAAACTAATTAACTAGCGGTAGACTAGTGTTAGCTACGAGAGTGTTTATAAAGGAACAGTTTATTGATAAAAACAAATACCGTATGAAAAAGAAAGAATACTTGCTGACGATTCTGACATAAATTACATATGTAACACTAGATTGTTTTGAGTTCTTACTCCTAGTAAAACCCAGAAAGGATAGCGGAAAAAAATACTCATTCTTAACTCTAGAATGCATGAAAGAAAAAAGTTATGCAAAGTCATGAACGATGTGTGAGGAAGTGAATCGGACCCACTTTCCACTTTCTAATTTTAAAAGTAATGAACCAATTGACATGAGACTTGGCATGCGTAATAACTGTCCAATAATCTTCCAGTTAAGAATTGTCACGTTATATTTTACCCGAATTATTATTGTCAAACATTACACGTGATCAATTTATACAAAATGATAACCTGACGACTTTAGTTAGCAATTTCAAACCAAACAAATGGCTACACAATTCTTTCATGAGGTACAAAAACAAATAAAGAAAATTTTTTTCATTAGATGAAAAAGTATACTTCATTCTGATTGGTCAAGAGCAGTGAAATTGTTTTATAATTCTGTTCATTGTAATCTCAAAGATAATATGGAAATCAACAATGAAAGAACGAATACTTCGTGAGATTATAAATTCTCAAGTTGTCATTGTCACATTTTGCTTTTTATTTACGAAATTTTTTGGGTGTATTACTTAGATGTAATACATCCATTTACTTGTTCATTGTAAAATTAATTTACATTTAATCATTTTAAAAAGCTTAAAAAGCATTCACCCAAATAGGCCCATGCAGATCTAATTCATTTCGAGAGACGCTTTTGCAAATTAACTTCACATTGGACGAGTAAAATACAACTACATAAACTTACCGATCAATAGTGCAGCTCCTTCAAATAAACCCAGGAGCACAGCAGCACGTGCAGTTATCGATTACAGAAAGTAACTTACTGATAGTGCAGTTGCGTCCAGTAAATCCAGGAGCACAGGAGCACCTGTAGTTGTGTATTCCATCTATACACGTGCCTTTGTTTACACATGGGTTGGGCAGGCACTCGTTGATATCTATGATAGAGAGGGGTAAACCATATGATAAGATACCTGATCCTGACGCGCCTGAAGTTTCCATTAGTCAAAATACGTAATTAGTGATCAGATACAAAACTACAATGAATTCCCAAAAACTTTTTAAGCGTCTTAGTCTACCAACAATTTTGTTAATGACCTAAAATGGTTCCGAAGAAATGGAAAAATTCCTGAATGTTATTCAGCTATAAAGGTCGAATGATTATGATGATAACTTTCTATTTTTGTTAACTCGTTTCCACAATCATAGTAAAAAAATTATCTTTTGAAGATAAAATATTATCACCTCACGGTATTTTACCAAGTTTTGCTAAGACAGTGTGACAGTCACGAAAAAATTGAATTTGCGTTTAAATAACAAACGAACTACAGCATGAACACAACTCATGAGTGACTGTAATCGTCATGATTATCATCATAAGGAATTAAGAAACCATCTTTATTGTGGTCTTTTCATCATCATCACCGATGTTCTCCTGGTCATTATCATTAGTAAAATCACCAGCACCATATAGTCATCTTGATAACTAAAACATAGATCGTTAGCTGTACATTAATATCACCATCATTAGAATCAACACCAAAGTAAAATTCATTACAACCACTATCACCACTACATACAACCACAACCACCATAATCTTCACCTTCGCTAATTTGTCAGCATCACTAGCAAAACCACCAGCACCACATAGCCATCGTTATAACAAAGGTTAAGATCAACACAAACACAATATCACCATCATTAGCACCACCAAAGAAATCATTACTACTATTAACACAACTACAAACCACTTGCACCATTATCCTCACCTTTGTTACTGTCATCATCACTAGCAAAACCAACAGTACCACATTGTCAATGTAATAACAATGACTAAGATGAACACCAACACAATATCACCATCATTAGCACCACCAAATCGATCATTACTACTATTAACACAACTACCAACCACTTGCACCATGATCCTCACCTTTGTTACTGTCATCATCACTAGCAAAACCACTAGCACCACATAGTCATCGTAATAACAAAAATTAAGATCAACACCAACACAATATCACCATCATTAGCACCACCAAGACATTCTTTACTACTATTAACACAACTACCAACACTCCCATCATTATCATCATCTTTGTTACTGTCATCATCACTAGCAAAACCAACAGTACCACATTATCATCGTAATAACAAAGACTAAGATCGACACCAACAAATTAAATATTACCATCATTAGCACCACCAAAAAAGTCATGATTACTAAACCACTAGATTGTGTAATTCTTACGCTTAATGAAACTCAGAAAGAAGAGCGGAAGATAACACTCATTCTTAACTCTATAATGCATGAAACAAAATACTTATGCAAAAGCATGAAGAATGTGGTTTTGAATAAATCGGACCCACTTTCCCCTTTCTAATTTTATAAGTAATGAACCAATAAACATTAAACTTGGCATGTGTAATAATTGTCCAATAATCTTCCAGTTAAAAATTGTCACGTTACATTTTACCCGAAATATTATTGCGAAACATTACACGTGATCTATTTATACAAAATATAACCTGACATCTTTAATTAGCAATTTCGAACCAAACAAGCGGCTACACATATGTTTCATGAGATACAACAACAAATAAAAAAGAATGATTTTTTTCATTAGATGAAAAAGTATACTTCACTCTGATTGGTCAAGAACAGTGGAATTGTTTTGTAATTCTGTTCATTGTAATCTCAAAGATAATATGGAAGTCAACAATGGAAGAACGAATAGTTCGTGAATTCATCAATTCTCACGTTGTCATTGTCACCTTTTCTTTTTTATTTACGTAATTTTTGGGTGTCTTACTCAGATGTAATACAACTATTTACTTGTTCATTATAAAATTAATTTACACTTAATCATTTTAAGAAGCTTAAAATGCATTCATTCAAATAGGCTAACGCAGATCTAACTTTTTTGAAAAGACGCTTTTGCAAATTAATTTCACATTGGACGAGTAAAAGATCAACTACATAAACTTACCGATCCATAATGCAGTTCCGTCCAGTAAACCCAGGAGCACAGCAGCACGTGCAGTTATCGATTGCAGAAAGTAACTTACTGATAGCACAGTTCCGTCCAGTAAATCCAGGAGCACAGCAGCACGTGCAGTTATCGATTACGGAAAGTAACTTACTGATAGCACAGTTCCGTCCAGTAAATCTAGGAGCAGAGGAACGCCTCTAGTTATTAATTACAGAATGTAACTTACCGATAGTACAGTTGCGTCCATTAAATCCAGGAGCACAGGAGCACGTGTAGTTATCGATTCTATCTATACACATACCATTGTTTACACATGGGTTGGGCAGGCACTCGTTGATATCTATGATAGAGAGGGGTAAACCATATGATAAGATACCTGATCCCGACGCGCCTGAAGTTTCCATTAGTGAAAATACGTAATTAGTGATCAGATAAAAAATTACAATGAATTCCCAAAAACTTTTTAAGCGTCTTGTTCTACCAACAATTTTGTTTATGACCTAAAATGGTTCAAAAGAAATGGAAAAATTCCTGAATATTATTCAACTATAAAGGTCGAATGATTATGATGAAAACTTTCTATTTTTGTTAACTCGTTTCTACAATCGTAGTAAAAAAAATATCTTTTGAAGATAGAATATTATCACCTCACGGTACCTTGCCAATTTTTCCTAAGACAGTATATCACTTAGGCGAAAAAATTGAATTTGCGTTTAAACAACAAACGAACTACAGCATGAACACAACTCATGAGCTACTGCAATCGTCATGATTATCATCATAAGGAATTAAGAAACCATCTTTATTGTGGTCTTTGCCGTTGTAACCCTAATCATAATCATCACCGATGTTCTCCTGATCATTATCATTTGTAAAATCACCAGCACCATATAGTCATCATGATAACTAAAACATAGATCGTTAGCTGTACATTAATATCACCATCATTAGAATCAACACCAAAGTAAAATTCGTTACAACCACTATCACCACTACATACAACCACAACCACCATAATCTTCACCTTCGCTAATTTGTCAGCATCATTAGCAAAACCACCAGCACCACATAGCCATCGTAATAACAAAGGTTAAGATCAACAGCAACACAATATCACCATCATTAGCACCACCAAAGCGATCATTACTACTATTCACACAACTACCAACCACTTGCACCATTATCCTCACCTTTGTTACTGTCATCATCACTAGCAAACCAAACAGTACCACATTTTCATTGTAATAACAAAGACTAAGATCGACACCAACAATTTAAATATTACCATCATTAGCACCACCAAAAAAGTCATGATTACTAAACCACTAGATTGTGTGATTCTTACTCCTAATGAAACCCAGAAAGAAGAGCGGAAAATATTACTCATTCTTAAATCTAGAATATATGAAAAAAAAAAGTTATGCAAAGGCATGAGCGATGTGTGAGGAAATCAATCGGACCCACTTTCCCCTTTCTAATTTTATAAGCAATGAACCAATAAACATTAAACTTGGCATGTGTAATAATTGTCCAATAATCTTCCAGTTAAGAATTGTCACGTTACATTTTACCAGAAATATTATTGCGAATTATTACACGTGATCAATTTATACAAAATGATAACCTGACATCTTTAGTTAGCAATTTTGAACCAAACAAGCGGCTACACATATATTTCATGAGGTACAAAAACAAATAAAACAGAAAATTTATTTCATTAAATGAAAAAGTATACTTCATTCTGATTGGTAAAGAACAGTGGAATTGTTTTGTAATTTTGTTCATTGTAATCTCAAAGATGTAATATGGAAATCAACAATAGAAGAACGAATAGTTCGTGAATTCATCAATTCTCACGTTGTCATTGTCACCTTTTCCTTTTTATTTACGTAATGTTTTTGGGTGTATTACTTAGATGTAAAACAACCATTTACTTGTTCATTATGAAATTAGTTTACACTTAATCATTTTAAGAAGCTTAAATGGCATTCACCCAAATAGGTCCACGCAGATCTTATTTTTTTCAAAAGACGCTTTTGCAAACTAATTTCACATTGGACGAGTAAAAGATCAACTACAAAAAACTTACCGATCCATAATGCAGCTCTGTCCAGTAAATCCAGGAATACAGCAGCACGTGCAGTTATCGATTATTACAGAAAGTAACTTACTGATAGCACAGTTCCGTCCAGTAAACCCATGAGCACTTGAGCACGTGCAGTTATCGATTATTACAGAAAGTAACTTACTGATAGTACAGTTCCGTCCAGTAAATCCAGGAGCACA